>JAJHUR010025319.1:2261-14529 GCA_027495735.1 Lutjanus campechanus | reverse complement strand
AACATTAAAAATGAAATTAGATTAAAAAACACTGATAATAACAGCCACAAATTCAATGACCGACCCCCTGAAACATCTTTTGGGGACGAGTTTGGAGGGATGTGGACATAAACTGCTCTCCAGTTTGATGATATTGTTGGACTATAAACACTGATGCATTAAAATTTTCATGATTTTAATTTTGCTGCTGGTAAACAAGGGATTAATTTAAACCTAATTCATATTGTCTGCTTAATATTATAATGATACATCATAATTTATTATTTTGCGTAAATAATCTGAATCTGCAAAGTAACTAGTTACTTAAGTTGTCAGATAAATGTAGTAAAAAGAAAAATATTTCTATCTTTTATGCAGCTGATCTACTTTATATCATTTCTGTATGAAACATTTGTTTTTGTGAGAAGAAAAAAAGGGAAACGCAACTAAATCTCGTTATGTAAACTTGTGTCGTAAATGAATAAATCTACTGAGGATTAGAAGGATAAAGTGACAAGAAAAGAGTCGAGTAAAGTTCTTAAGTTACATGTCACCACGACACCACCTGAAGGAAGTGAGGCGAGCAAAATGATGAAAATGGAGGAAGAACTCAATCAAAAGTCTCATATTGATCCTGATCAATAAGAGGCACGGTGGATCAATACATGAAGGTGTGTTTGTACCTGTCAGGATGAGAGTCCACAACACCGAACACCACCATCTTCTTCCCCGGACGCAGCCCACCTGTGATGTGACCTCTGAACGGAACAGCCTGCACACACACACACACACACACACACACACACACACACACACACACACACACAGATCCACACTAATGTGATTAATTACAGATTAATTATGTAGAACTTAAATCAAGAATGTTTGTGAGTTAAAAACAAGAAAAAAGTGAAAATATGCAGTTAATGATGAAAACAAAATGATGATCTGATAAATAATGAAAATACAAAAAACATCATCTACAAGATTTCAAGAATAAAGTTAAAATATTTTGAGGAAAAATGTCATAAAGCTGCGAGGATAAAAAAAAAAAAAGTAATTTGATAAAACAGTCAGTAATTACAAGATAAAGTTATTTTTCAATTTAAAAAAGCAAAATTATTTGTCATGATTAGATTTGACAAACACTTTTTCTTGCAGAATTTAGTTTAAAATATCAACTTTTTTTTCCATAATAATAAAAAAAAATTCTTAAAAATGTGACTTTTCTAAAATTGACCCACTTTGTTCTCATGAGAGGCTGTAACATTTGATTCTAAAAATATAACCTGTTCCACATTTTGTGATTTTATTATTTTTTTCTCAAATTCTCCAGTGTTTTATTTTTGTTGTTCCCACAATAATCAATATATTCAGTCTGTTTTTATCAAAATACAAATTATCAAAGGCTTTTTCTTAGTTGTGCTCACTTATATGATGTTATGTCTTATAAGAATATTTCTCATTGTTTATTTTCTTTTAAGGGTTGAAGCAGTTTACCTGTTTATGTATAAAAATTGTACATTTATTTATCTACAGTACTGAATTCTGTATTATTTTGTTCAAATGGGAGTAAAAGCTTACTTCCTCTTCTTTTCCTTTATTTCCAAAAGGAAGATTTTCACACCTTATTACACTGAATATAACTTTTAATAATATATATTTTATTACTGCGAAGGTTCAGGACTTTAAATATGAGTCTTAATGTGATGATCAAATATTGTTCACTGTTATAAAATAACATATTTTCACTCTAGTTTTTTATTCTAGTTTATTTCTTCCACTCATCATAAAACAGAGTTTGTCATCATGTGATTTCAGAGTCGATGTTACCAGTTTTCTCTCAGCTTCTCTGTCAGCAGAGCGAACACTCGCTTTGTTTTCATCAGCTGCACTTTTCTGAGGAAAAACCCATTTCTGAAAGGAAGAAGAAGAAAAAAAAACAGGAAATGATTTAAACTTCAGCTGATCTCTGCAGGATTCATCCTCACATCCACAGCTCAGAATATCATGAAACAGGAAAACTCGCTGTGGTCCAAAGTGTTGAAGGGACTCAACTCACAGAGAACAAATACTTTTACAGGTTCTACAGATGTTCTCTTGTGACAATTAACAGTTGTTTGATTTTAAAATGTCAGAAAATCAGAGTTTCCAGAAATCTAAGATGACGTCTTTTTCACTCACAACTAAAAGATCTTCAGTTTACTGTCAGAGAAACAAGAAAATATTCACATTTCAGAAGCTTGAATCAGAGAATTTAGACTTTTTTTCTAAATAAAATTATTCAGTTAATAAATTCTAAACAAATGGTTGGCGATTCATTTAAAAATCGATTGATTGATTAATTGTTGCAGCTGTAATTCCACCATCTGTTCTGACCGGACACTCCTGAACTCTGATAAACATTAATCAGTGTTGGAGCACACATGACCAAAGGGATTTTTTTTTCTCTTAACTAAATTAAAAAATGAGAAAAATCACCTCAGTCCGTGTGGTCCAGTGGTTTTGAATCAAACTCCTTCCTGTGACTCGAGTATTTCACTCTTGCGAACGTTTAATCTTCTTCAAACATTAAATAACGAGGAAACAACCTTTTGTTTTCTCGCTACACTTGATGATCTCGTTATCTCGAGATAACAAAACAGAAAATGAAATAATGAACTCATGATCTCGAGAAAAGAGAACTGAAAATCTGTGCTCACGTACGAGTACAGTTACATTACAAATACTTAAGTAAACATAAGTATTCTTCTAAAAAACTACTCATAGTTTTCGTCCCCAACAGACAAAACAAAGTTAAATGAGGTGCAGTTACTGCTATTTTTGACTATTGATTGAATATTGATTAACAGATTCTTAGTTGGTTAAACCATTAATGGTGATTAATTGATTAATTGATTAATGATTAATGATCAACAGCTGCTGCTGCGGTGGTTTGATTTTCGTCCATATGTCTTTGTTTTTATTGGTCTGTTTGTGATCAGATCACCTGATTGGCTACAAAAATGCATAATTCAAATTGTACTCAGTGCTCAATTTTAAAAGTAACTAAGTAGATTACATGGGTGTAATGCACACTTTACAAGTAAAAGTACAGAGTTGAAAATCTACTCATAAAAGTACAAGTACCCCCAGAGAAGCTACTTAATTACAGTAATTTGAGTATTTGTAATTAGTTACTTGCACCTCTGGTACTGAGTAGATTAGTAGTACTGCATCATGTCTTTTATGAGGAATGTAGTGAGTCTGAAGTCTCAGAATGGAAAAACTCAAGTAAGATAAATTCTCAAGTAAAATTATAAGAGCAGTACTTGAGTAAAGGTACTTAGTTACATTCTACCACTGCTGCCAACTGTCCAGTTTTACAAAACCATTAAAAGAGTCTGCGTTTCAGTTTAGTTACAGTTTATTTTAGCACCCTAATTAAATGTACTTAATTTTCTTTTTCTATAAAACGTTTGGATTTAAAGTATCTATAATTTGAATCAGTAATAATCACATAATAACAGACAGTAACATAAACTTCAGAGAGTTTGTGGTAAAAATAAAATATCTGTGGTTTATTGGCTGTTACAGACTCGTGCTGACAAGCAGTCTGGGTTTAACATCGTGACGTCACACGCCGTGTGACCAGCACGTGCTGCGTCAAGTCTGAGACACACCAGAAGTTCAACGAGTTCAGGTTTACCTTCAAAATAAAAGCAGGCTTTAAGGTAAAAAAAAGGAAAGATTTGTAGAGGAAGTTAAAGGTTAAAGTAGATGTTCATAAAAAGTTTTAAAATGACACAACAGCATGAAAAACATAAACAAAAACACAAAAAACATCAAGCTAAATACATAAACCTTTTTTTCTATTTTTCCGCTGAAGAAACACCGAAATCTTCAGCTTGAATCTATTTGTTTAGCCAAAGAAACTGAAAACTGAACAAAACAAACAAAACAAACAAACAAACAAAAAAAACCTCAAATATATACACTCTTGTGTAACTGTACTTCTGTGTAACTGCACTGTGTAATTTCCTTCTCAAGTTTTTAACCACACAAATTCCCAGAGACAATACAAGGACAACTTCAGTGTCTTCAGTGGTGGAAGTACTCTGATCTTTTAGGGGTCAGCTGGGGACATCTGCAACATGGGACAGTTGCAACAAGTCTTCCAATCAGAAGTCATGACACTCATACTGCACATGCTATAATATTATTGTATGAGTAAATGAATCATCAGAATGCTACCCTCACTGAGACAAAAAGCAGAAGTTAATTGGTAGAATATGTACTTTTAACATGTCGCCACAGTCCCCGATCAGGATCTGTCTCTAGAGTTTCGACCTCTTCCATTCAAAGACAAATCCTGATCAATATGTCATATGTAGCCTCGTCATCTTTAAATGGTTCGGGTAATTAGCAGACAGATTTAATATGTAAAGATTTGGTTGGTCTGGTCCAAATAGTCTGTAAGTGAAATGCAAAAAATGTTGCAACCATCCCCAGTCCCCCCTATTAAATAAAAGCAGCAATAAAACAGTACAGAAATACTCAAATATCGACATGTGCATAACAAGTAAAAGTCCTGATTTGTAATTTTGTACTTAAAGGACCAGTGTGTAGAATTTAGTGTCATCTAGTGGTGAGGTTGTAAACTGCAACTATCCAAATACCGCTCACCTCCAAACATTTAGTAAAAACTAAACTATTAATTGTATTTTCTTTTTTTTTCTTTCATTAATTTTATCTTATGTTGCCTTTATGTATTTGTCATCTAACTTGGTTTATATGTACCATTATTATTACCTGATTGATTTAGTTTTCTTCATGTCTGATCTATTAACACTGGGGAAGAAACTTGCACATGTGTAAAATAGAGTCTGTACTTCAGGGACATATTGCAGATGCATAGAAACAGTCTGTTTGACCTTAACATGTGGCACATGAGACATATAGATGTGTATTACACGTTCCCAGTTATAATATTTTATCTTATTTATTTGGGATTTTTTTCTTACTACATTTCCCCTGGACCTGCCACGTTTTTGTGCTGATGTGTCAAAATAATTTTTCCCCCGACGGTGGATCAATAAAGGTAAATCTCTCTATCTTAAAGGGATAGTTCACCCAAAAGATGATGAATCTCATGCTGATTGAAGGTTTAGCTTTTTAGTCCACAAAACACTGCTGGAGTTTGCTGTCGCAAACTGGTGACCTGAATTTTGCTTTTTGGATGAACTATCCCTTTAATTAGGATTTATGATCAGTACTGCAACCAGCCACCAGGGGGCGATCAAGATGCTTTGGCTGCACAAACGGAGCTCTGATGTCCATTTAATAATGAATGTTTAATAAATACAGTCAATGCTTATAACTCATAAACAGACATTAACTCATTTTGCGAATATTCGGAATTGATTTGAATGTCGAAGTGAAACAAACAAACTGTTTTTCTGGCGACGACACCGCAGCTGTAGCGTTGTTACCTTAATTACTGATGACATATTGTGGTCATTTTATGATAAATTACAGTAAATATTACCCATTACAAAAGTATTAATATCAAAACATACTTCAAATAAAAGTATTTCTTGATCATTTTTAATGTTGCAGCTGGTAAATATGGAGCTAATTTTAATGCCTGTAAAGCTGATTCTCATTCTGAAAATGCTGGACAGATTAGTGAAGCTTTTATTTTGTTAACTCTAACTGGAAGTAGTTTCATTCAGGTGAGCTTGACACCAGTTGTGACATTCCTTCAAAGCTAAAACTAAACTTTCCAGTCCAGAGATTCACCTGAGAAATATCACAAAGAATCAGTAGAGGTCAGTTTTGGACGTGTGTGTCCGACTGATCTGGTTCCTTCTCTGCTGTGCCGGTGGTTTGGTGTTTATAATCTCTGACCTGTCTGCCTGCCTGCCTGCCTGTCTGTCTGTCGCTCAGGTGTGTTCACTCACCTTCCTGCCGGCCGCTGTCACTCTGTGTGTTTCAGCCATGTTGATCTGAAGGAAGCAAACAGCAGAGAAGTGAGCTCGCAGGGCTGGTTTGTCCGCCTCCTGTCGACTGAATCAACGCTGACGTAAAAGCTTCAACCTGCTCCACCACACACACACACACACACACACACACACACACACACACACACACACACACACACACACACACACACACACACACACACACACACACACACCCTGCTCTGATAATCAGCTGCATGCCTTTCTCTCTCAGGTCAGTAACAAGTGAGCTTATTGTGAGGCTGTAACTGCAGCCAAAAACCCCCACAGAACAAAAAGTACTCAAAAAGCTTTTATTTATCCCCCAAAAACAAGTTTCTCAGACTCATAACTTCACTAACGGCTAAAATTCAAATGATTTGTGAGTAAAAGCAGACAGAGGATCCATAAATTTGCATCTGATAACAGAGAGCAGAGTTCACACAGCCTCTCAGAGTGTGAAACAACCTGTTCACTCAGGTTGTTTCCTGCCTCTTCGCTTTTATTTTAATGTTTGCAGCCTTTAGCTCGAACAAAACAAACTGCATTCTGGCTCATTTTGAAGGTTTGGCCTTTTCACAGTCCTGTCATAAGACACAGTTCTGTCTGACAGCAACAAAACAAAGAATCCCTTTGTGTAAAAGTTACCAAATGATCAAAGAGAGGCTGTTTTTAGCTGCCACACTGATCCCATGGCTGCAGGGTCAAAGAAGGTAAAACAGTGTGTAGTATAAATGTATATATTATATTAAGTTGTTGTATGTAGTACATCGCTAATCTGCTTCTAGAATAAAACCTGCTACAGGAAAGTTGCAATTCAGCACAAAGATATTTAATGTTCAAACTGATCACCTTGATTGTTTTTTGGTAAATATGCTGCAGCAGGTTTCAAAAAAGTTGGGACAGGAGCAACAAAAGACTGAAAGAAGTTGGGGAATTATCCAAAAACACCTGTTTGGATCATTTCACAGGTAAACAGGTGAATTAGTGACAGGTGACACATCATGATCGGGTATTAAAGGGGCATCCTACAAACTGCAAATAGTCCAACAGTTTAAGAACAACGTTTCTCTGCAGGACTTTAGAGATTTCACCGTCTATAATCCATAATATCATTAAAAGATTCAGAGAATTCAGAGAAATCTCTGCACGTAAGAGGCTGAAAACCAGCACTGAATGTCTGTGACCTTTGACCCCTCAGGCAGCACTGCATTAAAAACCCACATCATTGTACAAAGGATACTACATGGGCTCAGGAACACTTTGGAAAACCGTCGTCAGTAAACACAGTTTGTCTCTGCAGCTACAAATGCAAGTTAAGACTCGACCATGCAAAGAGAAAGACACATATCAACAACATCCAGAAACACTGCGGACTTCTCTGGACCCGAGCTCATCTGAGACGGACTGACGCAAAGAGGAAAAGTGAGCTGTGGTCTGACGAGTCCACGTTTCAGACTGTTTTCACAAATCATGGACTTCGTGTCGTCCGGGCCAAAGAGGAACCAGCTTCAGTGTGTTAGTGCCCATGGCATCATGGGTAACTGTCACATCTGTGAAGGCCCCATTAATGCTTAAAGGCTCATACAGGTTTTGGGGCAACATAAGCTGCCATCCAGACGACGTCTTTTTCAGAGACGTACCTGATTATTTTGTCGAGACGATGCCGAGACACTCTGTGGTCCTGCCACAACTTTTTTGAGGAGTTTTACAATAAATAACACCTGCATGGATCATAAATTCATAACAGAAAGAGTCATAATTGAGCTTGTTTGCACTTCAAGGTTTCCTGTCAAAAGAGAAAAATGCTTTTTGGGCAGCAGGGGAATTTTTAACTGCAATACCACAAGTGGCCACTGGGAAAAATGGTGTCAAGGCTGAGCAGCGATGCTGCATGAAGTTCTATTACACATCTACACTCTTTCTTTATGTTGTTAGCGTGTTAGCTTGTAACTGGCAGCGTCTAACTCTCACTCTCTGCACTGACAAGTTCGGTCTGCACAGAATGCAGGAAACAAAGTCTCTGAAACTCAAATTTCTCAAACTAAAAAATGCACGTGGTCAAGTTCAGACATTTTAGGCGACATAAACAAAAGAAAAACATTTTTTGAGTGGATCTTTAAACACAGTTTACAAATTAGAGGCTCTGTAATTCCCAAAAACCAGCTGCCCTCTGTTTTTATGAAACAGGAAGAAACAGAGTTGGGGACTATTTTCAGTAGCGGATTAATCCATGTTTGGTGCTCTAGTGAGGGGAAGGAAGACAGTGTGTGTGGGACTGAGTCAAAATAAACTACAGATATGTCAGACTTTGATACACGCTATACTTGTTAGTTGATTCATTTTGAGTCTGCACGTCACAAGATTTGTTGACATAAATACAGACAATCACCAGACTTCTCCTTTAAGATGTGTTTGAGGTCAGTTAGGTTCGTGTCAGCAGTCAGAACTACAGTAATATAATCATTATGAGTATCACAGTTTATGCATATAGGAGAGTTTTGACAAAAACTTCATTTTACGTGTCCAGAAATCAAGAACAGAATCAAACTCACCTCACAGATCTGCAGTCGAGGTCCGGAGCTTCACCAGGATCCGTCTGTGGTTCTGCTCTCTCATGTTTAATGTGATTTTACCAAACACTGAATAACCTCATTGTTTTGTCCCAACTTTCCTTTTCATTTTCCAGTGAAGGGAGTCGAAGAATGGGAGGAAGCAGAGGGGTGGGGGGAGGTCGAAGGAAAGGGCCGAGGGGGAGGAAGAGGAAACACGGTCAGCAGCAGCAGCAGCAGCAGTATGTGCAGTGAGGAGTGTTTATGTGTTTCTACCTGCTGTGCAGCACCGACAGAACATCATTAATGTCATTAAACCATCTGTCAGTCTGCAGAGAAGCTTTTCATTAAAAACCTCTGACAGGAGCTCATTCTGCTGTCAGTGTCAGAGTCCAGACGTTTTACTTCAGGGTCAGAAATATACCTGCTGAAATTAATCTTTAATTTCCCCTGTACAGATTATTTTATTACTGGTTCATCCATTCTTGACAATTACATTTTGGGGGAGAAAGTTTGCTCTTTTAGGATTTTAATAAATTTCAAAAGGACTCCTGCACACTGTCTAACTTGCATTTTATCATTTCAGTTCTGAAACATTACAAATAAATGATATATTAAGTTAGACAGCGTGCAGGAGTCGTCTCTCCAACGCACCTGTCAAGTATTTCCTTTGTTCTGGGATTTTAATAAATGAAATATCTCTGTTTTATTTTATTATAATTTAATTTATTGTTGGTTTGCTTAATTATTTTTAATTTATGAACTTGCTCTGTGCCAGAAAAACATCTTTGTTCCAGACAAGAATTCAAACAATTTAAAAACGTTTTAAAAATACCTCCTGGTGACAAAGGTGTCTTTGTTTTAAAATTAATTTCTTAATGAAAATGTTTAAAAGTTGTGTTCTAGATTTCCGTCAACAAAAACATGATTTAATCAGGCATAAGAAGGATCAGTCTCACTGTCTCACTTCCTGGTTTAAAAACAGCAGGAATCCTGATCAAACACTGGTAAACTTTACATTTTTTTAAAATAAATTCATTGGATAATAATATTATTGAATAACATTTCAGCTCTGTAGTCCTTCTAAATCAAAGTTAAATAAGAATTATGGTTTTAAAATGTGTGTTTTGATTAACATGAGGAGAATGTGAGACACTTTAAACAACTTTGTGTTTAATTCCATTCTGTAAAACTTAATTTGAAATAATATTAAAATGCTTAAAAACAAAAAAAACTTTTCTTCACAGTGTTGTTTGTGTTGTCACACCTGTTCTGAACTTCTTAAATGTTGCTCCTGACAAATACCCCCACATTATAATAATTATCTTTTTCTTTTTCTAAATAACTAGCTAACACACTCTGGAAACTGATTTTTTAAAAATAATTAAAAATACATAACTTCCTTGTAAATGAAAACTTGTTATTACACAGCTGAGGTTTACTGATAAAACACACAACAGTTCAATCCAGTGCATTTTATTATAAAAGCAAAAAAAAAGAAATATTTAATATTTATACAAAGTGTCGTCGTAATATAAAAAATGCATAAATAAGCAGTGAAGAGAAAATAAAATGTGTGCAGATATAAAAAGTTTTTAAAAGTCAAATAATTAAGACTCTGTGAAGAACAAACAAACAACAATATGGCACAAAACAAATAAAGCACAAGTAAAAAACAATACAACTCACAACGCAGCACGTGAAAAACTGAAATACAAACTGAAAAAACAAAAGAACAAACAGGCACCATGAATTCTTCAATATAGTAAAATACAGCAAACATTAACAATAATAAAGTATAATAAAACTCATCTGTATCAGTGTGCGACTTCTGTGCATCTTCCCTTTAAACGTGTTTCCCTGTAAACCTCTCAAAGGGTCGACAGTTTTATCTGCAGCCAATAGGAACGCTGTGTCGCTGTGATGTCACCACTGTATGATTGAACACGGCATCACAGGAGAAAATATTGATTCTGACTGCATCAGTTATTTCCTATAATATACAAAACTGTAACCGCTGACAACTTTTCCGTCTATAAAAGCCTTTGTTCTTCTTTCAATGAAGAAATTCTCTGCTCTCACGGTATCTACGCTAACATCTTCAAGAGCCGCCGTTGTTTGTTCGAGACGAGTCGTGTGTATGGACACCTCTCTCTGTCGGCACATCTAAAACCACGTCCACAGTCTTGTGAGATGGATTCTCATGAATCCAGCTGCCTCACACGGTAAACAAATTAAGTTTTTTTCCCCAAAATGTGTCACATGTCTGTAAGTGGACTTAAATCCTGTATAACTGGCGAAGCCAAAACTCAATGAAACAGCGACCTGACAGCATGTTGTTATCTGTTAGCTCACTGCTCCATCTTATTTATATTATTTATTATTAGGGCTGTCAAAGTTAACACGATAATAACGCGGTAACGCAAATAACGCCACTATATATACATATATATATATATTTTCTTTTTTTTTTGGTTTGTTTTTAAATTGGCCTGATCAATAGTTTGAATCAGCTGGCAGTAATGAATCAGCTCGCAGGTGCGATGAAGCGAGCTTCTGTCACCTGAAAACGTAAACAGGTATCAATATAATATAATCACAACAGTGAGGAAGGAGAGACGAGCTGCAGAGAGGAGGGAGGAGGAGGAGCGAGTGTGTGAAGTGTCGACAGATATAAAAACTTTATTGATGATGAATCCTGATGTAACTTAAGAGTTCTGTGGTTTAAACACTACAGACTAAAATATCTGTCTCCGTCTCTCTTCATCTCCTCAGTATGTGTCTGTGTGCAGTTTGTTGTCTGCTGTGGTCTAAAACATCCTCACTGGTGTAAATGATTCTGCTGCATTAATATAAAAACATGAATATTTCATCATTATAAAGACTGAACTGAATAAAGGTGAGGATTTTTCTCCTCAGACGATAATATTTTATGAAAGAAATAAACGATTATCAATAATAATAACACCAAATAAATAAATAGACACATATAAATAGCGACCTTTTCCTGAAATACAGCTGGTTCTGTGGTGTTTGGATTTTAAATCTGAAGCCTGCAGTGAACACAGAAGCTTCAATTTACTTTTCTAGTGAAGTTTTTAGTTTGTTTTGGCCTGAATATTAAATTGAGCAGATCAATATGCTCATCTGTGCCTGATGGGCTGATGGGTTCATCATGTTGCAGTGCATTTGAGGGTTTCTTACTTGTCATTGTTTCTGTTTAATGGATTTTATTCAATAAAGTTTAATTTCCATAAAGCATATTTATCTATTATTAGACACTTGAGCAATATCCCTTTAAGATACATTTTGAACAAATAAAAAATATGCGATCGCGATTAAATATTTTAATCGATTGACAGCACTAATAATCATATATTACTTATATTCATACAGTATTTCTTTTGCTACTAGTGAGGGTCGCAGCATTTAACTGACTAGCCAACTAATTGTACACATCCATAAATAAAAGTAGAGCCATTTTTACCTTTAATAATCCCTGATTATTTTGCGTATGATAACTTTCACTTCACAGGATGCACAGATTTCCATATACCATGTATGTTTTTATACTATATAATTCTTGAGGGGCTCTGTGATGGTTTCAAACGTTTTCAGATGCAGATGTGTTGAGACTTAAATATTAATAAAACAGTAATATGGGCCTTCAATGTTCTGATGTGCTTTAACAAAGTGCTTTTACTCGGGGTTGCTGTATTCATTCTTTCTTTCCTCAAAAGTATGAAACCCGTTTTT
>JAJHUR010025291.1:1226-15625 GCA_027495735.1 Lutjanus campechanus | reverse complement strand
ACACGTGCATTTTTTTTAAGTGTCTGAAGCAGATTTCAAAGTTGCTATTTGCAGTGCTTGCTCAGTGTTGGTCATGTGAGGAGGAGCCACATCACATTCCTTCAACACTACAAATGTAATTGTGAAGAACAAAGAGAAAAAAGCACCAGTCTGCCCGGTGACTGTGTACATTCTGAAAGGCATAAGTCTGCATCTGCCAGTGGACCATGCAACGCATGATTATTTCCATTGTCAATTAATCTGTTGATCATTTTCTCAATTTATCGATTAATTAACCCTGTCAGTCTTGTCAGTTGAAAATTAGATCCAAACATGTGGAGCACGGGACAGATGTCGGTGTGCTCCACATGTCTGGAACTGTTTTCCAAGTCATTTCTGTCATGATTGTTTTCATTATCGATCAATCTGTTGATCATTTCCTCCATTCATCAATTAGTTGTTTGATCCGTTAAATGTTGAAAAATGTTGATCAGTGCTTCCCAACGCCCGAGATGATGCCCCGAAATGTCTTGTTTGTCCACAATCCATAGATATTCAGTTTACAAATCAACTCTCAAAATAGTTGTTGCAGCTTATATCGGTATCAGCATCTGCAATCAGCCAAAATGAGACGGAAATATCATCATATTGGACATTAGTAAAAATCCAATATTATGCGTCCCTAATCCTACTACTTACAATTGTCATCATCTTCCAAAAGCTCAGTTTTTATCATCCGCGCTAGAATGTTTGTAGACATATTCAATAATAACATTAATATTAAAATGTGTCTTTATATTTGGTAGATATTTGTGCCAAAGTGACTTACAGCGAGATGTCACCAAAAATTGGAAGTGGCAACTGAAACCATGTTAAGTGGAACATTACAAGTGCCTTGTTTTGTTTTGTTTTCTATTTTTAGAGATGAATAAGTGTTAGACTGACAGGTCTCGGTGCAGACTTCACTGAAGTCTGCTGTCCTGACTTCAGTGGAGTCGATTCCACCACTGTGGCCCAGAAGAAAAGAGAGCAGAGCTTTGACTAACATGAGCAACCACAGACCCCTCTGAGTGACGGTGTCAACGGCAATGAAACCAGACTGTAGGATACGACTATGGCTCAGAAACATAGACTTTATATTAGATAGCGGACAGAGCTTCTGGGTCTGAAAAGTGCCTTAAGCCTGCACTTTTTCTAATGTCCATCAGGGGACAGCTCCATTGGTTTCAAAAAGGAGTCAGAGTGTATGTACTCTTATGGCAAAATAACCCTACTTTTCACATGATTTATGACCTCAGTAAACAGTTTCCTGATGAGTTTATGGTCTCCGCCACTGGTTTCTAGTCTTCTTCAACACAGCGTGATGTTCATTTTGTTAATTATGGTCCCATTTGAAGAAAAATAAATGATAAAACAGAGTTTGCTTTAGGGCGGGGCTACCTTGTGATTGACAACTCATTCTCTGTGAGTCCATCCAGTGCAACACACAGGGCGAACGAAACTCAGATCAAATTTTCAAACTAGACAGCAAATATGAATGAAGATTCCACTTATGCATTGTGTATTTCTTGCCCAAATATTTTCAGAAACATGATTTACCACACTGTTAAGGTGTCACACAAGAAAGATCACAACCAGTCGGCTGCCTGCGTGTATCTGGTTTCAATCTGAGCCTCACAAAACTCAGATCACACCGTCCAGCTCGGCAGTCTTGATCAAATATGGATCAAGATTCTGTTACCGCATTGTCCATTTCTTGCCTAACATGTTTTCAGAAACATATTTTTGTCTTCTGTTGCAATACCAGAAACTCTGTGACCAGGCAGGCCATCATTCCTGCTGAGCAGATGAGCCAAACCCAAGTCAGAGTACTTCACCCACCAGCTCTGCACTCTCGTCGACACTGTGCATGTTCTGCTTGCAAAAGACCAAGATAAGATGGCAAACCCCGAACAATAGGTGACATCATGGTTGGTTCACCCTTGCTTGAAAGTAAGGGGCAGTTCTCCTCACTACCTATTAAGCCAGCATCAGAGTTCTGAGCTCCCTGTGTAAACTACAATGGGGAGGCTGGAATAGTGAACACACACTGGCTTATGGTGCAGACACAAGGGCTGGATATTGGTACTCACTACTTTTAAGGTATCAATTAACATAACCCAGTACCAAGTAGTATCAAAACTTCTCCAATCAAACAGTACCTGCAGCTTTTCCTTCTGGTACCCAAATCCAGAAGATCCAGATGACTATTTATATGTTTTTTTCTTGCATCCCATCACAACAAGCCTTCTTCATAAGGCGTAACCTTCGAAAAGGTCCTGAATTAAGCACTAAATTGGTGTAGGTATCACTTTAAGGGTAATGGTATTGGTAATAATGTCTTTAAACAATACCCAGCCCGAGCAGACACACTAGATCCATTGACGGACGTCAAGTCAATGGATCCTATTCATTTTCTATGGAGATCAGGAGATCCGGTTGTGCGGCTCACGAGGGATATGGCACACTGAGTTGATGCAGACACACAGTTGATCTCAACCGCTAATTTCAAGTCTTCTACGATACAACAGGGTTTTCATTTTGTAAACTGTGATCCCATTTAGAGTAAAATAGGCTGTTAAGCTATATGATGAGAAAGTTTGCAACCTGGCTGATATGTTGAACATGGACGAGCCAACCCCGAACACCGCCCAGCTCAGACCAGCTGGAGCTTGCAGTGGTCTGGCGCATCCAGATGCGTCCTGCGTCTGCACCATTAGTGTGGACGGACTCTTAATCACAAACTCAAGCTGCAAGCCACAGTCTGAGCTGACGGCCGCTGTGCATCTCCTCGGGAGCAGTTGCAGGTTAATTGCCTTGCTCAGGGGCACCTAAACGGCGGTAATGCTCTGTTAATTTACTTCGCTGGCCAGATTTCTTGTGCAGGTCCCGGAATCGGAGCGACCTTTTGGTCACGACTGCAGGAAAACAATAATTACGTCTTTTAAGAGGAGACAGAAGATTATAAAGAACTTATTTGGATTTTAATCATGTTGAATGTTGAAGAAGACTATGAAAACCCCATAAATGTGGAAAAATCACCCACTCAAGCCTACCTTTTAATCCAAACTTATTTAGTACTGGGGTCAGGGCCCCTCATATCTCTGACTGATGGGGTTCGTTTGATATTTAATATACTTTTAACTGTATTAAAGGTGGTTTGAGGTGTTACATTATTTCCACACGATCCATCTAATTTTCTTGATGTTGAAAAGACAACCTGCCACCCTCACATTCACATGACAGGCTGACCGTCCTCTAATGGCCTGTCTCATGGGGATCAAACCTCGTCTCACAGTTCAGAAAAGGTTGAGGAACCTGCGTCGGCCCATTAACCAGGTTTGAAGCTATTAAAATGAAAAAAAACCCACAATGCATTGTGCTGCACTGAGCCACAGTTCGACACGTGATGCGGCGCTGCCCACTGGGACCGGGCTGGATCAACACTGTTACAAGGACATAAACAATAAAGCTGCCTCTTGAATGAGCTTTGTTAAAGCGTCCATAGAGCAGAGCGAGAGACCGATCGATGTGAAGATGTGTTGATTTAGATGGGAGGAAAGATGGCCAATAGGAGATGAGCGTCAGCACAGCAGAAAAGTCAATGCCAATCTTTCTTCTGCCGCAACATCGACCCAAACTCACTTCTGTTCATTTCTCATCTTTTCGTATAGGCTGCACATCCAGCTATTCGTTCTCTACACACACCGCTTCAAAGGCCACTGAACCCTGCGACGATGCCAAGGCACTTCTCTGTGTGTGTGTGTGTGTGTGTGTGTCGGCAGCAGGATGTGTGCGTGAGTAGGAGAGAGGAGAAAAAAAGATGTGCACCTTGACAACCAGTGATGCGATTGTATGTTCGTGATGATTTTTGCCCACAGAGTCACGTACGAGGTTACTTCAGCTGCACAGCTTTCATTATTGGGTAAGAACTATATTTAAAAACTAGGACTGGAAAGAGATGAGGGTGATGCCAATGATGATAATGCAACTATCCTGCACAGAAAAAAAACATGGCTTCACATTCCCCACAGTTTATACAGCACTGAAAAGATGATCTGATTCATCACTTAGTCAACCGACAGATAATTGAGGGCCAATTAATTTTGATGATCTGACGTGAAAATCAGCAGCTTGTGACTGAAAACTGAAGGTTTTTTTTAGTTCTGGGCAGCTGGTCAGACAGACCAAACAATCTGATTAAATCAAGCTGAACTCTTGGAAATGGTAATGGCCATTTTTTTATATTTTATCAGCTTACAGTTGGATCAACTCAAAAATAACAGGTAGAATTGTTCCGATTATACAGCCTAAGATGCAGCATTGCATATCGGATCATCTATCCAGTTATTAATCAGAAATAAGAGAGACCAGTACATATTACTAAACATGTGTCCGACAAATCAAGATCTTGGGAGACTCCTCAGAACTGGAATGGGCTTCTTTTAACAATTTTCTGATTTTCTATAAAATAAACAATAATTTATTCAATTGAAAAACTAAAGGCAGATTATTTAGTCATAAAAATAATAGGCAGCAATGCTTTATCAATTAATCGATTATTAATCGACTACTAAATCGATTGCCAACTAGTTTGATAATCGATTAATCGTTTTGAGTCATTTTCTAAGAAAAAAAGTCAAAACTGTCTGATTCCTTTTAAATGTGAAGACGTCTTCTTGGGCTCTGAGTAACGATGATCAACATTTTTCAACATTTTCTGACATTTCATGGACCAAACAACTAATCGATTACTCGTGAAAATAACTGACAAATTAATCAAAAATGGAAATAATTGCTTGTTACAGCCCTAATTATATCTTTTAACAAAAAATATCAGAATTGGCTTATGTCTCACGACGACTAACAAGCTGTCCCATGTAGCATCTTGACCACAATAACTAATTATAAGCAAATAACCACATTCAAGAGATCCTCTTTAAAAATATTTATGTTATGACTTCATGTTAAAAACTGAATATCTGGTGATATGTTGTTTTGGCCTCAAAATCCAGTATTGGTCAGGTTCCTGTATGAGTTTGTATATCTGTCAGATGACAATAAAATCTGTAGCAACACCCACATGTATGAAGCCTCCTTTTTGTGAAATATATACCATACTTGTTTCATCTTCTTTACCAAAGAACACATGAGCTGAAATGGTGATCAGTGGTCGACTGATGTGGATTTTTCTGTGGCCAGTGACGATATTTTAGAGAGCAGGGCAGCTGATGGTTGATAACATATAATGCACAAAGAAAGGTCATGTATAATTCCATTATTCTACGCAGGCTGTAGTCTAATATACATGCTTATGAGCCAGTAACAGGTTGTTTAAGACGGATTTTCTATTAATAAATGAAATAGAAAAAAGACATTGGGTTAGGGTTAGATCTCAGGAGGTGACTGCTGTTCCAGAGAGATCAGGTTACAGTATGTCGGTGTGACGTCATTCAACTGCATTATTCTATCCCATAATATATGTTTAACACTAGGCAGCGATGGTTTCAGATGAACTTTGCTGTCATTTAGGATGTCAGGAGAAACATTGAGGACATTAAGACAAATGTTTACAGCAGGATGACTGAGAGTTACAGGACAGGGCTCCAAAAAACTTTTTCCTCCACCCTCAAAAAACTCACAGGAGGGAGCGCAGACATGGTTCCACACTGACAGTCCTGCCCGCAGATGTGTCTGCACACATTATTTGTTTATCAGCCTTGTGAGCGCTGGTATCGGCCGACGCTGGTTATCGCAAAACGCCAGATAATTGGCCTAATTAATCGGTCGGCTGATTTAAGTGTACTGCAAGCACGACAGGAGGTCGGAACACAGATAACGCTTCATGAACAATGATGACTTATGTATCGTCTGATATCACAGATATTAACAGTATCAGTGTATTCAGATCTGTTGGCTGATGAGTAACAAGAAACCCACAGTGAAGAAACGTCACAGATGTGTTTGAGGTCATTAAGAAACAGTGAAGAGCATCACAGTCTGTCCACAAGTTGTCAAAACCACATTTCAGGGATCCTGATCAACAATACTGTGTGGGATGTAAAAAACACAAACTGGGGCTGCAACGATTAGTCAATTAACCACTTAGCTGATCCACAGAAAATGAATCAGTAACTATCTTGATAACTGATTGATCCTAGAAGTCTTTTTTTTTTTCTAGTAAAAAAGTCAAACACTCCCTTTTTGTTTGGTTTTATGGGACAGTAAAGTGAAGATCTTGACAGAAACTGACAGACGTCACCTTCAGTTTTAGGAAACCGTCATGATCACTTGTAACTATTTCTGACATTTTAGAAAACTACTGATTTATCAGTGTATCGAGACATTCAGCAGATTGACCAATATGGAAAAAATAATTTGTTTTAGCTCTACATGGATGATCTCATCTCCGCTCGGGCTCGTGTGTTTTTCCGTGAAATGGCAACACAAATGATAATAATGCCTACTTCAATCTGTTTTCCATTGCGAAATAACCATTTGGGTTAGACAGATATAGCCGTCAGCCAATATTATCATCCAAATATTGTGTCTGTCTTTATCTATATTGGCATGTTGTCCAATATGAGCAAATATGAAAACAGAACATTATACAAATGAAACAAAATATATATAGTTAGATTTATAGGCATTGTTGCATGTAAATGTGGTCCTTTTTGCTTTAATTCAAGTTTATACAGGCCAATATATCAAGATCAGATTGTTTTTTACCCTTTAATATTAGTATCGGCCCCAAAAACCCAGTATTGGTCAGGCTCTGATGACTGGTAATAATTTTGGTTTTGCCTCTTTTACTGTTAAAAAACAGCTGAGTCTGCAAGCTTCTTTTTCTTTTCTTACAGCTCCTGACAAAAAAAAATGGAATTTATGTTCAAATAAGTCTGAATTCATGCTGAGCTCAAAGCATCCTGTACATGAGTGTGGAACTGAACTGAAAAAAAAAATAGATAGAAAACTGTAAAGCTGGAATAAAGATGATATTTCTGGAAAACTGTGGGTCAGAATTGTGCAATCAGCCTCAAATTCAGCAGCAGATTTCCAGGGAACACATTCCATTTTTGTTTCTCTAAAGACAACGTCCTCACAATTCTTTATAAACTCAAAAAGCTGTTCACTGCTTTCTGCTAAAGGAAATCTGGTCAGGCCAAGTTAAAGTAGGTTTTTCCATGGCTGCTAACCCCAACTGTGACCAGACATCACCTCGGTAGGAAGCAGCAGTCTGTACTGCTGCTGCTGCTGCTGCTGCTGGAGACATTTCTCAACTCTGCTGTAGCACAAAGAGCTGGAAAATGGGCTGGAAAATGGAAAAACACGTCCCGTTACTCACCGATACTTCTGAAACTCTCAGACAAAGTTCTCCTCAACTTTTTCATTTTGCCGATTTTCTCCGCGGGCTGGGAGGCTGGCATCAGGTCGCACATTCTCTTGTGTGTTTTTTTTTTTTTCCTCCACGGACTTTCTGAGCGGACTGGCAGCGGACTGGCTGTGGTTTGAAGCGGGGAAGGAGGACCGGTGTTCAGGCAGCCCTGCGGGGCTTCTTCAGCCCAGCTGCGGCGCGCTGGCAAACAGGAAACGGAGCCTCAGCGGCTCTCACTTCTCTCATCAACTAGTGCTGGAACAACAAATGCTTTCTTGAGATTCTCTCAAGAATGCCACTACATTTCCAAAGATGCAGTAAAAGTCCGCGCTGAAGCAGCAGAAGCATCAAAACTGGAACCCGTGCGTAATTTGCTGCGCCTTTCTGATGCGTCTTGATTGGTTAAGATCCTGAAAAAAAAGCAGCTCAGGCTCTGACTTCTTTCTTTCTTCTCTCAGCGTCCCAGTTGCTCCGTGCTCCACCGCAATCTAGATGTCATTTTTGGGATTCTCTCTCTGGTTTCGACCCTCCAGACCCCGCCCTGGATGCGAGGATTGGAGGACTCCCCGAGAGCGCCGGGCTTCCATTCGTCCCGGAGACTGGCCGTCAAAGACGCAGCGCCGCCCTGTAATGTGTTGCAGGAGGAGGAATATTTTCATGAGGAATCAGATTGTTGTCAGCGCTCCTGCTGTAGAGACTCCTGCCCTCTGCAAGACCCGGTCATTGTGTGCAGGTCGAGGTGTTCCACAAACATCAGCTTCATCAGCGCTATTCATCCGAGAATATCAGAGATGTTCTTTGAAAATTCTTAAACCCCAGGCTGCCTTCTATTAGAAGAGTATTAGGACCGTGAATAGGGAATCAAGAATGAAGTCGAAACGTCGAAAATAAAGTCGCAATGTCGAGAGTAAAGTCGAAACAGCGAGGATAAATCAGAATGTCAAAAATAAAGTCAAGATGTCACGAATAAAGTCGAAAATAAGGTAAAAATGTCAAGAGTCAAATTGAATGTCAAAATTAAAGTCGAAATGTGGAGGGTGGGGGGTGTTTGTTGTTGCTTTTTCATTTTTAGTATAAAGTTGAGATGTAAATGTGTAAATGTGGCACCCCAAACATCAGCTTCATCTGTCCCATTCCTGATTTCATCTGGGAATATCAGAGTTGATCCTTTAAATTTCTTCAAACCCAGGCCTTAGTATTCAGGCCAGGCATACAGGAGAAAAGAGCAGAGGGAATAAAACATCAAGTCGTAATGCTGAGAATAAAGTTGAAATGTCAAAAATAAAGTTAAAATGTTGAGAATAAAGTCAGAATATCAAACATAAATTTGAAATGTTGAAAAAGCAAATTGAGTAGTCAAATGTCGAAATTAAAGCTGACCTCTCAAAATAAAGTTGAATCGTCGAAAGTAAAGCCAGAATGTCAAAAAATGAAGTTGGAATGTCGAAGATAGTCAAAATGTAAGAAATAAAGGCGAAATGCTGCAAATAAAGTCGAAATGTCAAAAATGAAGTTGAAATATTGAGAATATAGTCAGAATATCAAAAACAAAGTCAAAATTAAAGCCAAACTGTTGAAGATCAAGTTAAAGGGTCGAAAATAAAGTTGAAATGTCAAAAATAAAGTTGAAATTAAAGCTGAGCTGTTGAAGATCAAGTTGAAATGTTGAAAACCAAGTTGAAATGTCAAGAATGAAGTCAAATTGTTGAAAATTAAGGCGAAATGTTAAAAATAAAGCTGAAATGTTGAAAATGAAGTCAGAATCTCAAAAATAAAGTCAACAATGTCAAGATTTAAGTAGAAATGTCAAGAATAAAGTTGAAAATAAAGTCCAAATGTTGGACATAAAGTCCAAATGTTGAGAATAAAGTCAAAATGTAAAGAATAAGGTTGAAATGTTGAGAAGAAAGTTGAAGTTTCAGTATGAGGTTGAGGCAGAATTTAAAAATAAATGAACTTATTGCACTTTAAGAATAAAGTTGAAAAGTTAAAGTTGTCAAAAATGAGACTGAAATTCAACAATATTCTCAAAATACAGAAAAAAAAAACAACCTTCCTCCTCAAATTTCTGTTTCTTATGCCTGGACACAACACTCCTCTGTGATCCATGTTTTATTTATTTAATATAATGAAGGTAAATTACTAAATGTAATCCACAAGAAGTTATTCTGCTCCACATCTTTTGAACACATCTGAGGAAATATTTAGGTGATCATTTGACACCTCAGCACCTTTTTTGATTTCACCATGATCATGCACAGTTTTATTCTCATGAAAACACATCTTTTTGTCTTCTCTGGATCCTTTTTTTTGGCAAAAACTCCCTGCCAACAGTTGATATGATGAGAATATCCAGCAGCCCATTTCTGCCACAATAATATCACATTTTGTCAGTTAAACTTACAATAGTATATAGTTGGGATTAAAGAGAGCTTTGGGATTAAAGCATCCAAACCCTGCATCAATAATCTAAATCCTGCAGCAGTGAGCTCATGAGCTCCGTTCTGCCTCTGTCATGAGTCTTTATGTGCTCGCTGGCATCTCCAGTTTGATCATGTCTGTTACTGCAGTCACCACAGCAGCTGCATGAGTAATTCAGAGACAACAGAACAATGGTGGAGCAGCGTATGTATATACCATAGCACGGCTCAGCGCTGGATCGTCTGCAGATGCCTCCGGACTGCAGAGGGCTGAAACGTTTTCACTCTGCTGCTGCTTAATGACTTTGACTGGAGCACGATGATAATTGAGACAAATGTATAGCTTCATTAGTGTGAATTGGTCCTTCATTATAGAGCCCTTTGTTAATGATGCATGCACACTGTGCAGTCTACTGTCTGTGGAAAAGTACAGTATATATGGAGTGAAAGAGAACCGTATCTGATTGAAAATGCAGAAAAAGACACACCTATGGAGCAGAGCAGTTTTTTTTAAAAAGTAGACGAGCTTAAGGTAACTTTGCACGCTGGTGGCAGCAGATGGCAGTGAGGTAGCTGCGTTTGAGCTAATGTAAGCAGAGAAAGCTCCTCTGGTACTGTAACTTCCCCCCAGAGGGCTGTTTGTAGGTGTTAGAAAAATCAATGAGGAGAGCATCTTCACTGGTTAGACACAAAGGGCTGGAGAAGTCACGCATATTCAACTGAGAGCTCTGACCACGCACGTTTTTATATACAGTGTGTCATGACTATGAATATAATGTGACTTTTAATGAGCTTCCACCCCGGTGGACTGTAAAAATCAGTTCTATTCTATATGTGGTGTTTTGGGGTCCTTTTGAAGAGCTCCAAGACCTACTGTTGTATTTAAAGGTTTTGCCGAATTTTATGAGAATTTATTATCAGAATGATTTTGAACTGATGACATGTTTCAGAGGAGTGGTACAGAAAATGATGCCTTACTGCAGTGGCGGAGCACTAGCACGGTGAAAACTGTTATACATATACACAGGTGAAACAGTTCCAATTATTTGTTTAGATAAAAATTGTTTTATTGAATAACATCTACTATAACTCTGTAATAAAAACACACGGGGAACTATTTAACCATTTAAAGTCACGTAGAAATCAAGTAATTTTCTCTCTAGGGCAGCTCATATGGGACTGCACTATGAAGGACATTTCATTATGTTTGTTCCACTGGAAGGACACCTTAGAGAGCCCTTTACCATGTTTTGTCCAGTTGAAGGGCACCCTAGAGGTTCCTGTATCACATTTTATTCACTAGGAGGACATCCCAGAGGGCACTTTACCATGTTTTGTCCTCTAGAAGGTTTTGTCCACCTAAGAGGGAAATTTACCACATTTTGTCAAGAGATTCCAGCAGTAAAACTTTAATTCATAATTGTTTCACGCTACCTAAAAATGCTGCTACCGATCTTCTAATAAAACGAAAGTATTCTGACACAGCGGTATTGCTATTTTTATAGATAAAAGATTAAAAGCTAATAAGCTAGACTGGGGACAGTTGCAACAGTTTCATCTGTCTTATCTCTTATTCTCATACTGCACACATCCAACATCTGCTGCTGCTTTTTTTCCCCCCAGTGAAAACCAAAAAACAACTTGTTTTGAAGGTATTAAAGTATTTTTTATGAGCTGCATTTCTGTCATACTATCCTGACCTTTTGAATGAATGAATCAAACCTTACTTTGTTTGAATCGTTGTCCTGTTGACCTCCAGCACATGATGTTCTGTCTTGGACAGACGCTGTACTATGAAGGAAGCTCAACGTATTCAGGCGTCCTTTGGATGGTCTGGCTCGACAAAACCTCAAACCCCAGTCAGAGATAAGAGGCATCACAACGGTGGTTATCAACTTTCTGCGTTACTGTTTTCACATAAAAAGAGGTGCTTGGTGTGTTGTTTGACTCTCAAAGCGGACGGATCAGGTGCACTACTTCAGTCAAGATGAAGAGGTCATTATAATGGAGAGCTATGAAAAATATTTTGAAAATATTGCGACAAAAAGCAACACCGTTGCTGCAAATAAGGAAAAAGAGGAACACTGGCAGGTAATTACATATCGATCCAATGTGCTCTTAATGCTGCTGCTTATTTCCAACTTGAGAACTGTACATTAAACTGTACAGAGCAGATTAAAGTGATTTCTACATCTCCCTCATTATGGGACATTATGTCAGACCTAAGTGCACTTGTTAAGTATCTTGTTTAAGTTTCTGGCCAAATTAAAGTGAAATGAATTGTATTGATTGAATATTATCTGTGATAAACAGGACAGACTAATCGATGTTCTAATCAGTGTTCAGAGCTGCAGCATCAGCAGTGCTAAACACACTTGGCAGCCAATCAGGATCAAGCTTAAGAACATCATCCAAAGTGTGTGAAGTTGTTTCATCACGCTGTTAGTGTGCAGATGATCTGCTGTGTAACATTTAAAGTGTTAATACCAGCTGATGCAAACAGGAAAAAGGGTTCCTGTGGCAACACAATACACACATTACTAACATGCAGCTCAGAAACTTTGCATATATTATATCCTCTCTCAGCTCAGAATCAATATTGCTTATAAAGCACATCATGAGGAAAAGAACGATACTTTTTACAGCTGATTAAATCCTAAACTCTCAAAATAATAACCTGCTCCGGATCAGGTTGAGAGTTAAGTAAGAGTTTCCATGGTGATCTAGTCAGGCTATAAGAGAGCTATATGTAGCCATATGCTATGTCATATGTAGACATCTTTAAATGGTCGGGGTAATTAGCAACACAGGTGTGAATTTAAGATTTGGTTGGTCTATGCCTATAAACTACTAAATAGTCTCTGAGTAACAGAGAAATGCAAAAATTGTTGCAACCATCCCAAGTCTCCCCTAATCCTTTCACCAGCGGTGGGGTCTGTAGGAACCCAAACAACGAGGAAGTGAAGCCAGTGTCAACAGACGAGGTTTAACGTGACGTTAATTAAAACACCCAGGCAGAAGGTACCTCAGCTGTGATGTTAGTGACTGGAACCACATTGAATATGGCAATATAGAGATTTTTTTCCCCCATACCTTTAGATGGTACTGTGTGACTGCAGCAGAGCTTCGATGCCATCTTGTCACAGTACATTTACAGCGTGAGCCACTTACTGGTCTTCTTGGTTGATGGATCTCTTTTCACTGTAGCTGTGGGACAGGATTTACAGCATGACATGCACAGGGGCATTTCAATATCTGTTGTGTATCTGATCAAGTAAAAAGAATATGTTCAAATTTCAAAAACATACATCAACATTAGTGGCATCAGTGGTGGAGGGAGTATTCAGATCACTTATTGAAATATGGAGCAAATTGTTAAAAAGGCCTCAGTCAGTGTTGTATTTTCAGTATTTGACTGATTACCAAGTCATTTTTATTACAGTTGCATGTCGTTGGGTGATGTGAAC
Source organism: Lutjanus campechanus (assembly GCA_027495735.1). Taxonomy (NCBI): domain Eukaryota; kingdom Metazoa; phylum Chordata; class Actinopteri; order Lutjaniformes; family Lutjanidae; genus Lutjanus; species Lutjanus campechanus. The sequence goes on along the minus strand of JAJHUR010025291.1, from coordinate 2,345 downwards.
GTAATTTCACTGTTTGATCTGTAACAGTTATTCTACAAGCTGACGATAAGTCTTGTATGAAGAATATTTATCTATAAAAGAAAGTACAGTCCGGAGCTGTGAAATCCATGTGTGGAGCAAAAAGTGCCAAACTTCCTTTTGAATCGTTCATTGTGTGTCATATAAATGAAACTTTGTGTCAATTTGCATCTGAGTGAGAATAGTTACACAGCAGCAGAGATGGTAACTAAGTACAAATACTTTGTTGGTGTACTGAAGTAGATTTTTTCAGGTATTTGTACTTTACTTGAGTATTTCTTTTCTGACAACTTTGTACTTTTACTCCCTACATTTGAACACAAATATCTGCACTGTCTACTCCTTACATTTTCAATGCAGGCTCATTACTCAAGTTTAATACGAAAGAAAACCTTTGTAAAAAAAAAAAAGATGTAATGAGACCAAAATGACATAAAAGATGTAACAAGATGAAAACAATGTAAAAGATGTAACAAGACAAAAACTAAATAAAATATGTAACAAGAAGCAAAAGATGTTAAAGATGTAAAAAGACAAAAACTATGTGAAAGATTTAACAAAATGGAAATGACAGATGTAACATGATGAAAATGATGTAAAAAATGTAGGATGACGAAACAAGAGGAAAACAAGATTAAAAAAATGTAACAGAATGTAACAAAAATGATTTAAAAGACAAGACAAAACAGACTCGACTGTGGAGAAAAGGTGAGGTTCAGTTAACTTTGCACACAAACAGCTGGTAGAAACGTCCCTTCACTGGACGACTTTTTACTGAGATATTTTTGAGAACATTTCACAGCCTGTACTTTTTCCACTTTTATGTGAATAAAGAATCAGTGCTTCTTTTTTTCACGCAAGTATCTGTACTTTCACTTGAGTAGAGGATGTGTGTACTTTCGCCACCTCTGCATGGCAGTTATTCATCTATTTACATCCGGCCTCCAAGTCTAGCTACGCAGAACATCAAAGTCTGTGTAAAGAGACGGTTCTGGTGGATGAATGGTTAATTACAGGACTCTCCCCGGGAGACTAGAGTTCAACTCTTGACCCGGGAGGCAAGGGTTTGAGTCCCATGTGAAACTAAAAGTCAATGTTGAT
>JAJHUR010025274.1:1570-16197 GCA_027495735.1 Lutjanus campechanus | reverse complement strand
CCCCCCTACATAACTCTATGTACAAACTACATATACTGTGATAGAAGGTTTTAGTCTTATCGCCCACTGCTCTGAGTTACAGCAAAGCAGTATAAACAGGCCAAACTCAAGGCAGGCTAAGAAATTTTATTTTTTTCAACCAACTATCCAGTGCTCCTGAATTAATTCCCTCCACAGACAATATTATATACATATAGCTTCTGGCACCAGTTTTGTATCGACACTCTCAGTTCAGCAGCACAGTGAGCAAGGTCCGTCTTTTACAGAAACTACACTTTCTGTCTGCCACCAGCATACAGTATCCTCCTCAATCCAAAATTCATAAATTTAACCTCCATATCTGATCCTGTTCCAATGCGTAGGAAGCTGCACAACGACTCAGAGAGGGTAGCTGGCTGCTGATTAATAAGCGCTTCTACTCCCACACCGTTGGACACTAAAATATACAGACTGAACTTTACTGGATAAAAACCAATCCAAACAAAGACCAACATTGAGGTGTTGTTGCCATGGGCTGTGCATGCAGTCTTAATTTTCTTAATCAAAATGGACATGAGGATGCATCACAAGCGATCCTTTCTTCACAGACTCTCCTTGGGTTGTCCCACTCCTTATCTGTAACACATCACCCCCACCCATGTGATTAAAGTGATGCTGAAAGGTCAATGTTCCTGCAGCATTTCCACATCCTTCAGGGGTTACACCATGATTTAGACATGTGCCTTAAGACTTAGGATGCCTCATGCATCCAAATCAGAGAAGCTATAATTTTTGATAAAGGAAAAATGCGTGACTAAACATCATTATAATGAAGTACTGCAGTAAATCTTGTTCTCCAGATGCAAGTAAACATTTTTCAGTGTTTTTTTTTTTCTTTTTTTTTCTTTTTGACATAGCACGTCACATCATCATGCCGTTTTTTTTTTATCGGAGAAAATGAAAATTGTGGTGCAAAAATGATCATTCCCACTAATCATGAATCGTATAGCACCGCAATATCTGTCTGCTATCTGTCTTTTTACCATATTGTGCAGCACTAATGGTCGGTTGTCAAGATTGTGACAGTCTGGAAATGGAAAAGAAATTCTCTTGTCTATTTTTATTTATTTATTGGGTCATTTAACTGGGGCAGAGCAAAAGTAATAAGCCTTAATATTAAAGTCAAAAGGCTATTTTTCATTTTTAGTCCCTAGACAGATGTTTTTTGTCACAAAGAAATTAAAATGTAATGGTGTCTTGCTTATGTAATTTTACATATTTTCTATTAAAATGGGATGTTGGGGTGTGGTGTTGACTAGTGAAAGACTGTTGGAAATACAGCAGTTGCGCCATTTAGTCAGTTGCTTGGATCCAGACCTTTAAATCCGCCCACTCCACTGAGTTGACTGATTCTATGCAATATGGAAATTTTGTGTAATGAGTTGACAACCCAGTCTGATATCAGTAGATTAAGTATGTAAAACGTTTGTGCATTTTGTGTGGCTGGCGTGTGCGTTATCACAGAATTGACTGCATAAATCTCAGAAAATCGTGTGTGTGTGTGTTTAACAAAAATGAGTGGACTCAGGAGGTGGAGTTATTGTGCTAAAAATTGACTTATCTTATTGAAAGACAGTTGGCAAAGAGAAGACTGTCAGAACCAGATAAATATTCTGTGGGGGAAAAGGCAGACAGGCGTAGTTGATGGTAGCAGTTAGATGTAACTGATAGCTGTCCTCTATATGTACTATATACAGTATAACAAATGAGAAGTAGTACAAGCATTATACGATATGACTCCACACAAACTGCAAAAAACTTTTAACTGTTAACTGTTATGCATTTCTTCTTGTCTGATGTCCACACAAAAGGTTCAGTGCTGTCCACAGTCAACCAGTGTTTTACATGAGACATGGAGCTGAATACAGTACAATGCATGTGCACAAAGAAATTCTTTACCCTTAGATCCCTAGAGTCAAAATGACCGAGGGGATTTGTTTTCTTGCAATATCTTTGTAATGAAAACAAGTTTTACAAAAAAAAGCAAAAAAAATTTAAGTTTGTTTATCATTGCCAACATTTATGTTGATTAGCACCAGTTAGACATATTTTGACAATAATAGAAAAGTGCTATTTTAAGTGATATTTAAATAATTTTGTTTTTTATATATGTTAATTTAATGCAAATTTTCATATGTATATATACAAGTGTATATACAAGTATACTAATATAGTGTTGTTGAATGATTATTTAGGAAGCAAAAAAGTTCAGAAGTTTTTTTGTACTGTATTCACTTATAAATTCAGAAAAATTGAGCCATTCTTTGTTTTGTTTTGCATGAAAACGTATCTCATAAATCCAGAAAAACAGTCGATTTCTCTTTTTTTATATGAAAAACTACCCAATATATTCAGAAAAGCAAAGTTTTTTTTTCTTTTTTCGTTTTTTTTCACATGAAAAATAAATTCCAAGATTTCTGAATGCAAGAAATTTCCATAAAAAAGCTGTACGGCTAAGAAATCCACTTGGATCCCGTATGACCTTATAGAGGAGACTTTTATGAGCAATAAACATTTGTCAGATTTTCTGCTGTAATTTGTGTGAGGTTCACCACTTTTTCTCAATGACTATACTAAAAACGCATTTTTGGTAGGACCATATAGGCAATTTAAAAAATCCATTTATATAGTTCCTTAAGACTTTTTTTCCCCCTCTCCTTCAGAGCACATTAAAAACACAAAATACGTTGAGTTTGTTTATGTTGCAGTTGGTGTGAGTTGACCCACACTTTTGGGTAAAATGCCTGGACTAGAGCAGCTGAGTGGGCAGATGAGTGGGTCAGGTGATGAGCTGATGTGAGAAATCTAATAGCGGCGGCTGGTGGGCAGGTGTGAATCGGCGGGCCTGGAAGGACGACCGAGGTTAGCGGTGTGCTCACAACATGGAGATTAATCAGATGAACCACAGGCAGAGTACAGGATGGAACAGCTGTCACAAAGACAAACATTTATTTTTGATTTATTGTTTGTAGTTTAGCTCAGCCTTTTTTTGTGAAGTAGGTGTAATGTTATATTGATCTTCTTTGTCAAATTAGAACTTTCATGAAAACTCCTGTTCCTATATATCCACCTCTAATTCTTCTTGCTTTCAATGTTACTCCGTCCTATGTTTGCCCCTCTGTTGCCTCCCCCTCCAGTAATATTAGTGCTGAATCGTCCCTTTTTTTCATCCATTTAACATTTCAGAACATGGATGTAAATGTGCCAATGCCTCAGGGTCTCTTGACATGCATTAGCATAAACAGCGCGGCTTCTAAATGCTCTTAACACCCCAGACAGCCGTGCCTTTTGCAGTTCTTCTTTGAGTTCTTCTCTCATGTGACTTGGCTGTTTTAGTTTGGTATGCATGCTGTGGCACCCGGCTGTTCTGAATGAGCTTGTCCTCTGTACAGTCATGCACACATGGGCTGATGAAGTTCATTAACATCCACTCTCCCTCACTAACGCATAAATGCATGCTCTCGTACTTCTCCTTTTTGCATGACCTGCGTTAATGTTCAGTATATCCTCTTTTTCTGCTCTTCCTTGGGATATATTACCACAAATGGACACAGTTTCGTCCTGGTTTAGCCCCCCCCCCAAGCTCGTGCCCCACCTCCCCGCAGACTATATGTGGATAATTATGTGGATTTGCACCCTGCTGTGTCGAATCTCAGATCTCATTTCATCATGTTATTTCAATTGGTGTTAGTGACTCATCTCCAGAAGCTACAGTACAGAGACCTCAATGAGTCTTGGTGGCCTCAAACTACCCCTGAGTGACACATGAAGCTGTTCAGTGAAACCAGCTGGAAACAATGGTTGGGTTTTTTGTTCCCCTACACTATCCTTTTTCACCTCGGTCCTGAAAAACCACTTCAACTGTCCCGAAGTGAATGTAAACCGTCTCAAAATCAAAATGTTCTTCATTTCCTTTATTACCGTCTATATTTGTTAATGGCATAATAAAAATGACATTAAAATCTTAGAGAAATAATTAAATTTAATTTGAATTAACTGCTCTTTAACTGCAGTCTTATTGTTTTTATATTTAGTATAAAGCACTTTAATATGAATGGAGTAAATGTGTATGGATATTTTCATCTCTGACCGATGTTTGGTAAAATGCAAAACTCCAAACTCAAAGTAAAGTTACCTTTACCTAAACTGTATTCAGAAGGTCTTTGGTACATTTATTCACTGTAAACATATACATTTAACCACTGTGTACTGTTTAAAGTTCATGTTCCTCTGAGCAGAAACTCTGTTCTGCTGTGTGTTTAGCTCCATTAGCCAAACACGCAGCAGTACTGTGCTGCCCACTGGCTGCTAACAGCTAACTATCTCTCCTCTTGCTGATTTCCACACAATTTTTTTTAACATCACTATTATCTGGGAAAAAGTAAGGTGTGGCCTCCATTGATGGTGACTTTACTGCGTCCTTTCGGATTTTAACATCCAAACTAAAACATCATGAAATCAAACAATAATATTTGCTTTAGACTGGGTTGCTCCTAAAGTTGGCTAGCTAGTAGCAAACAGCTGGCTAAACTGTTTTAATCCAGTCATTAATAGATACTTTTTTGTCAAAACGGTTCAATATAAGAATTTCCCAACGTTGAGTTCTTATTGTAGGTAAATAAAGTGTTGTGAAGTGAATTTTCACCTTGCACTGTGCTAAGAGTGTATATTTGTGTTCAGTTCACCCTCTCATAGACTCCGGTTCTGTTATTTCCCTCCAGTCTCTCCTCTTTTTCACCTCTCCCCCTCTAAGCACATTGGACCAGAGCAGAATCTGACATGACTTGCGTTTTTTTAAATTCCTGCAGAATCTCCAGCTATGCCCCTGGCTCTCTCCTCCAAAGCTCCCCAGAGCTCAGCAGCTGTCTGCGGGCAAGTGGTAGCTCTGTCCCTCCCCCACCCCCCACACTCTGTACAGCCCCACAACACACGCACTATTTCTACTCAAACTTTTAACTTGCGTTTAATACGGTGTTACAGGTCAGACAGAACTGCCAGTAAAAAAGGCACACTGACTCCCACTGTAACTTTAGAGAACATAACAGTACCCATAATGAATATAATACCCCACTGAATTTTAAAAAAGGATTGGGTTGCTGAAGTAATGTAGAATATGTAGAATCTGTTTGTATTTTTAGAACTAGGAGAGATAAAGAGTAAAGAACTGAAAAACAATATTAAAATATACAGTATCAGATATACATGTTATATACACTGTCCAGTATACAATGACCAGTATCACTAAGACTGTGCGAAAGTAGCAGCATCATGTCTGTTTGTCCCAAAGACATTTCCTAGTCTCAATCCCTGGCAGGTTTGAAGCAGGAAACAGGAAGTGGACTCAGCAGAGGCGGCGTTTCCCTCTGAGATCAACATTATCAGTGTCAGCTCTCTGCCTGTCTGCCTTCTCGCTGTCATTCTCAGGCCGTTCAGACATGTCAGGGTCAGAGGTCACCTCACACTCATCCACACAAACAAAACCAGTACAGGAATCAGGGATAGGAATTTCCTGCAGCTTGTTATTGACACTACAAAGGTCCACGAGAGCAGCACTTGGAAAGTGCCCTTTCAGCACATTGCAGTCACCCGCCTCCAGTCTGCGAGGAGTCCTGCCTTATTTTATTGGACAACACAAGGAAAACAATTGAGATTTATGAGTCATGTGGCTGTGCGCACTAACATTTCTGCTTTCTTAGCTAAAGGCGAGCTGTAAGTCACCGCTCCTTCACTCCTTCCTCCTCCATCATTCACTCCTGCCTCATAATCCTGCAGCTTGATCCCCTCATTTGCCTTCTCTTCTCTTTCCGTCCATTGTTTTGAATTCTGTTTGTGAGTCCCCTGGGTCATTTGTGTCCTGATAACCTCATGAGACATCTGGTTTTCATCTAGTTCTTGTCACTCAAATGACTTGTGAAAGAAAAAAAACCCATCATTTGATCAAAGTAATTGTTCCTGAAACCTCTATATATCAGTTTTCAGATATCTTCTAAAGACTCTCTATGAATCCTCACATTCAAAGTTCTTTCTCATATGAGGATAGATAACCCCCCAAGCTGCCCCATAATTCAAACCTTAGTTTTTACCTCCAGCTTGTGTTAGAATAGAAGCCTTTTCTTTCCTGCCGAGCTGAAACTCCCTTCAGCTCCGTTATTCCAGGCACGGCGATGAGCACCTTGAGTACACTGGCATTAAAAAGGCATGAAATTGTGCACTGTTCTACCTTTTTCTTCAGACATTTAGAGTTAGGAAAGAGTTCTGGGGTTTTACTGACAAAGTTTATTTTTGGACAGGCACAAGGGGTAGCAACCACCCTCCCCAACCCATTTCTTACCGTAACGCTGATGGTTCATAAGCAAGAGCTCGTGCAGCCTGAATGCAAAGGGGGGGAAAAATAGGAGAAGAAAAGATTTTCAAATGAGGTGCACAGTTGTGGGAGACAGCAAAGCAAAGAAGTTCAAGCACAGATCGGTGTTTGTGTGTGCGCACGCTTTCCTCTGAGGTGTCTTGAACAGTGCCCTGAGGCTGAGAACACTAAGAAAGGACTGACAGGCCCCCATTTTGCCTCTCTGCTTAAGACAAAGTCTCACCCCAGGGTTCTCCTGTAGATTACAGCTAAGTATACAGAATGGAAGAGGGAAGAAAAGTGTGCGGCTGATTTTGTTTCGTATGTGTTTGATGTGGTAGAGGAATGTATTTCCCTGAGACAGGCTCAGTAAGCCATGCATGCTCCTTCCCCATTTCCACTTCCATGGGACTTTAATATGTGCAAAAGCGATTTCCCATGTGCCTCACCAGAGTCCAAGGAAAAATGACTCAGCAGGGCCATCTAATCTCCCAAATCCCAATAAACCTTTTTGCAAACACAAACAAACGCATACAAAGGTTTATTCCAGTACAGTTTCCCCTACAGTCAGTACCTCTGACAAAACTGCTGCTGTGGGTCCGGGCGAGAAAAGGCCGTGCTGGAAAATCACCGTGGGGATCAATAAGGCAATTTTCTGTCGGGTCAGCGGCTGACACTCAGGTTATTTACTCTGAGGGGGCAAGGGTGAGGACAGGTGGTGGCGCATGTTGGTAGACATATTGCCTTGCTTACCTAATCTCTCCCTGACCACTTTGATCATGACAAAAACAGCGTCTGCAGTGTCCTCAAACAATCAGGAGATACAGATCCACCAGGCCTTCACTCACCGTCCTGTCTATCTAAAATAAATTTCCATCGCCTGTGGCAGAGTTTGGTATATTTATAGATGAAGGATATCTGTGTGATTTCTGATGGGTCCCTGAATGTATCTGAGTTTCTGAGCAGAAACGTATGAAGCTCATAAAGGGACATTTCTACACACTGGCAGATGGCTTGTCTCGCTTTGGTGATCCAGACTTTGAGAGCAACTCCAAGAAGATTTTACAACTCCCTATGACACTGCATTAGCATAAGAGTTAATACTTTCAATTCCAGCATGGACTAATGGCCTTTGGCATCGTGAGCCAGATGTGGGAACTGTTACTGTAGCTTGAGGCGCGGCCCCAGAGCTTCACCTAACCGGAGGGTAAAAAGCTAATAGAATAAACCTATAGCTTTTTGGGAGGGAGGTTAAATGCACCAAAATCCTCACTAACTGGACTGTAGTCTTCGTCAAAGATACTGTTTGTAGAGCTGAAGGATTACTGAAAAAGAAAATTAATTGGTAACATTTTGATAATGGATTTATTGCTTAAGGAATTTTTTGAAAGAAAAACTGCCCCAAATTTTCTGGCTCCAGCTTTCAAATGTCAATATCTGTTGGTTGTCTTAGTCTTACAGGATAATAAAATGAATATCTTTGGATTTTGGACAGCACTTTAGACAAAACAAGCAATTTGTACATGAAAGCCTGGGCCCTGGTAAAAAGATCTGCAGATTAAATAACCATTAAAAGGGCCGCAGCTAACAGTTACTTTCATTATCAATCTGCAGATTATTTTCTTTTTGTCTGTAAAATGTAAGAAAGTTGTGCCGCCTATAATTTCCCACAGCCCTTAGTGATGTGTTTGAATGTCTTCTTTTGTCTGAACAAACCAGATATTTAGTTTGCAATCATATAAACAAAGAAAAGCATCAAATCCTCAGGCCTCTTTTATAACAACGGACTTACAATCAAATTTGATTTTAAGTATGACCTGAGCCGAAAACATGTGTAAATACTTGATAAAACCTTACTTTGATATGTAAATGATCATATCTCTAAGGAAAATCTAGACTTGACTCAAGTGATTCTCTTGATGGTATTACAGTTTGATGTGCATATGCACCTAAGCCTATGGTGAACTTCACATTAGTTTAATGAACAATGTGATAATCTTTGGACTTTAAGTAAACTTATTTGTGTTTTCCATTGTTTTACATCTGCTTATCTTCCACTACTTGTTTGTTTGCATCATTTTGTTTGTTAGTTAATCTCAGCTTCACAGAGGTACTGTACTATGTTTCGCCTTGTATTGATTTACATTTATATTCGATTAGGGGTTTCTTTTGTTCTGGTCACTGATTCTCTCTTGTATCAACAAAGACAGCAGAGACACAGTGTAGTATACTGAAAAATGCTGTGAGCAGTGAGAGACAGCTGGTGTAGGAGTAGGGGTTGGCAAGGGGAAACACAAACATACTGTGGCTAAAACTGTAAAAATTCCTATGTGTAATGTTTTCGATTCTCCAAGGATTAAGCCCAAGATTTCAGGGAACTGAGCGACCTAACTGATCTGTGTGGGGGTCTGACATTGCACAAGTGCAGTCAGCCTCTGTGAGGAAAACCATGCCTTTTTCACTTCCTGGATTTTGCTAATGATCAAGTGTTGTGGATTATGCTCACACATCCCCCCATATTGTTGCCTGTGGAATAACAGAAATCCCAGGGGATGTGCGAGCTCAGAAGATTTATGCACAGAGCCTATATTTACAGAGCTGAAGATTGGATTCATTGAGTGTTAACAGCTGTAAAAGATGGAAGGTTATCTCTATCATATAACTCTGGTGAAACATAAAGACCTGAATTTACACAAATAGGTCTATCATGCAAATTTTGCCCATTAGTGCCCTTTTATGCTTTTGGCTTAAAAGATGATTTATGCTACATTACAGATTGTGATGTATTCAAAGTGAAATGGAAACTTGAGAGCACAATCATTACTAACAGTGGCGTCAGTGGACATTTTCCCAATGTGAGGAAAGTGAAACTCTGATCATTTACACTTCTCAAATGTGGTTACATGAAACAATACACGCATTAATACACATAAATAGAGAGAAATGCTTGTTTATTTGAATAGTAAGTGGGCCCAGTGGTGGACTTGTATTCCCTGGGCACTCTAGAGGACACTTTATCATGTTTTCTCCACTGGAAAGGTACTCAAGAGGGCACTTATCATGTTTTCTCTACTTAAAGGGCAGCCTAGAGGGCGCTTTATCACATTTTCTCATTGGAAAGCCAGCCCAGAGGGCACTTTATCGCATTGTTTTGGACATTGGACTACACTATAGGGCCTTTTTTATGTTTTATCTACCATAGGGGCATCCAATAAGCTACTTTTGCAGTGTTTTTTCAAACATGGTGGCACCAGAGGGGGCAGTTGCCCTTCCCTGCCCCTTTCCTGAGTCCACTGGTGAGTAGACCATTCAAACATTTGGATGATCATTTAAATGATTGTGATCTATAAATGTATTTGTGGTGCATTACAATGACAGTTCTCCTTAAACTTCTCTTAATGTAAACTGTACTTTGACCTTGCCAAATGCAATTTTGAATCTACTTCGATTTAATGTCCCATAACAGTACCACGCCACAGTAATCACAATAACTGCTCAGCCTGCCAAGTGTCAGAGTCTATTTTCTCCCAGAGTTAATGTTTGAGAGCTCCTCGCTGAGGGTTCAGGTGTATAATGTCACCCCAGGGATGGAGGCAGGGCCAGCAGGAGCAGGTGTCAAAAGGGGGGGCTTTAGGTAGATCGTCTGCAGAATGTACAGTGCATCGCATATCATTGAGTTATCCGATCTGGCTGCCATGCCCAGGTGAAATATTCTCAGAGCAGAAGCCCATCTCCTTTCCAATTACAGCAGCAGTGCCGGTGAAGTGGCCTATTTGCTTGTCGAGGCGCACAGGGCATGCTCGGCTAGCTGGCATGACTGGCATTGAGGGCAGGGATCAGGAGGGGAGGGGTTTGCATCGATGCAGATGCTCCATCTGGTGACATAGAAAGGCCCAGTTAAATTCACTAATAGATCCTGTCAGTCTTTGATTCTGTCTGTTTGCATCAGAAAGTTATCAATTTTTAGTCTTTTGAGAAAAAATATTGAATAAAAGTCTGGCTCACTGCATATCTAAAAATAGCTGGCGAGGATGGAGATTTACAAGCTGACGCATACATGCACTGAGGTGTTGTATGTCTTATTTTCTTTTTTCTGTTTGTTTTGGTTTTATTTTTTTCTCCTGCCTTTGTTCGTATCTACATGTACAAGACCAACTGCTTAATGAACCAGTTCTTTCTTTTCGTTTGAGGCCTTGGCACAAAAAAAGCACAATGAGTAATGTCACATTTCCAAGTGTAATTAGGAAATCTGATAAATAGCGATTTATCGTTTCATTCTTAACAAAGCAGGCTCCCTCTCTTTGGTGTATTTTTACCTGGACTGTGTTAACCTGAACAAGAGTAGCACACCTCTTGGATTTAATTGCATGTGTCTGTCAGACTGAGTTACAGGAGTTTTTTTTACTGTTTCCTTTAATGTGTGCTTTTGTTGTGTACATGTAAGATAAAAACACTGTCCAGTATCATTCATGGATCGTAGTACAAATTACTGCAGTCGTCTCCTGTAGTCATTGATAGGATTTTTCACTGCCTTTTTTCTTCTTTATTTTAATTTCTACATCTGAATTTTGAAAGCCATTTAATCCAGAGCAATGAATAGATAAGTGGATGCATTATCTCAGAACCTCTGTGACTGAACAATACTATCAATAAAACGAAAACAAACATTCATTCATTCATTCAATCTTTATTCTGGAGAGATCAGTGAGGGGCAACCCACATTTACAGTGACATCAAGTCAATTACAAGAACAAAGAGAAAGAAAATTAAATATAAAATAAAATAATTATGTATTACAATTACAGGTAGAGGTTGGGAGGGTTAAGATAAAATTTCTAAAATGTTCAACAGTGTGTGTTGGTGTTTTGATTTAGCTGATATATCTTATATCTTGTTTGGTTATTGGTAGAACTCACAGGAAGCAAAGATGTTTGGCCAAATTTGGGGTAAATTTGCAGGTTTGGACCAAACTGCAAGGTCGTGCAGAATTAATGGATATTGGTTGAATCTGTGTGAATTGTTGCAAACACAAAATTGCAGCTTCCTGGAGGGACTGATAAATCTTTAATGCAAAGTTAAATATTGATAATACTTGGTGCACATTTCCTAAAAAAAAAATCATACAAGGCAACCAGTAGAAAAAAACTATTAACACTTAAACTTTTTAATAGATCATATAAGCAGTCTTAGACAGGTCATACTAAAAGAAAACCACATCAACAGCCAATCAAATTTCATCAGCCATTTACTGCTCTTATGTATGCTCTTTGGTGCCTATTTGCCAGAACTGCACAAGTACTGTAATTTTCTGTCATCTGTTTAGGCCTGTGATTCTCAAACAACCGTTAAAAATCCTTATTTTCTATAATTTCTGGAAATACATGGCAGTAGAAATAGTGGCAGTAGCATTGCCCTTTGCAAAGTTGTACCCCTATGACTCTGGGCTTTTCTATATAATCCTCTCTTAGTTACTCTCATTCATATAAGTATCTCATTTTTTTGTTTCTTCTGTTAGACATGTTTTTAACATGCATTTGTTGTGTTGAAGTAAACGTACAGTCAGAAATGATTCATATTTGGTCATCCGTGTTAGTTTAATTCTGCATACCCTTGCTTATTTAAACTTCTCTTAGTAGAGCCAGGCCTTTTCTCACTGCTCCAAGGACAAAATCAGAATTCATACATCATTCAATTTACAGCATCTGCCCCCATGTCTCGTGGCAACTCCACAGTATGTTTCCAGACTGCTGGAACCCTGTGAATTTCTGCGTGGAACCACCCATGTTTGTCTTGTGCCGGAAGTTTTTCTTTCTAACTCTATCAAACTGTTTTGTACTTCCCGCCTAAACTGACGGCTACACTGACAGAGTGAGACAGAGGGGGCAATTTGTTATAATACAGGAAGTCATCTCTCCGAGAGAGAAAGATAAATCGACAAGTATCAAGAGATGGAGTGAGGAAAGAGACTAGAGCGGATGAGACAATATTTGGGAGTCAACACGAGACTTGAGCAGTCAAGGGAGGGAAGAACAGGCAGTGATACCCAGCCTGTCTCTGTCTCTTACAAAAGACAGCATTGCTTTCTTTGTGCCACTCCAAAGACATCTCTAGCTGGCACAGACGTGAATGAGGAGAGGCTGCACTCGTTTCTGTCCAACACTGAGACAGAATCACCCAGCCCCCTGTTGATGAAAAAGTGGGCAGAGAGACAAAGACGGCCATTGTTTTACCCCGTGCTTGTGCTCGGGGGGTGGATGCCTAACATGGCATATACCTCAAAAACAAGAATCAGAGGGAGGCCTCTGCACAGCCTTGACACCTAATGGGGTGAATGACAACCCCGTTATTAGAGCAAGGGATTCTGGGAAACTTGGTGGGAAATGGGGAAGGAGCTATTCATAGGCAGTCTTGACCAGAGAGCCTCTTAAACGGGGAACAGTATTGTTCTTTGTCATAGCTGAAGTCATACACGTTCAGCGTTTCAGTGCCTCTTAGACATTGTGTTGTTGGTGGTGAATGGGTGGAAAGGGGGCAGAAAGGGTGGGGGTACAGGCTGGTGCAGGGTTGGATGAGGCGTCCCCCCCACGGAGTCCCCCATGGCCCCTGAGTGACATCACTGCCGCTTTTGTTTCTACCCCTGCTGAGCACCAATTAGCCCGTCGCCGCCTGCTACTGGAGAGCAGGCTTTTGTGCTCGGCAGCCGAGCAGCAGCCGCGTTTTGCTCGTTGGCTTGTGGTACGTGTCAGCCAGTCAGGAAACAGGATGCTGTGGTAGTAAGTGATAACACGCATAAGCTGTCACATACTGAACGCTCAACTGTTCAGCTGGCATTACATCAAGTGACATCTTTTTTTTACTGCTCATGTGCCACGCTGCGCCCATACTGAGCCCTGTTACTGTATGTTTATACTGCAGTATCTGATTGTTCCTGTGTATTTAAGGACAATTATACAGACTTAAAGGGGATTAATATCACGTAAGATTAGATGCTTTGAGGATTCAGAATATTATTTAAAATTTGTCCTTTAAAAATACAGTTTTGTGTCCTAATCTTAGTTTTTTATACTTGTACATTTAGGGTTGTCCCTGTCCCTGTGTTACCCTGTGGTGGAAGCTGGCAGCTTTAATCTTCTAGTCTGAATATTTTTGATTCTATCTGTATTACGAGTGTGTTCAGTTTAGTGTTATTTTTTTGGCCTTAGATAGACAGGGAATGGGGGAGAGAGTAGATGAACCCATGGCCACTGCAGAGGAATCAGCCCCTGCACATGGGTCATTCGCCCCACCAACTGAGCTACAGGGATGACTCTGCCGTTTTAGTTTTAGTAATAGAAAACCATAACTATTTTAGTTTAGTTTTACATAATGAAAACTGACATTTGTCTTCAGATTATATTGAACATGTCAATCTAGTCTAACCGAAAATATGATCAATAAACAATATAATTGGTATAATATCTCAAACATTTTTGTTACTATATGTCTTACTATGTTACTTACCATTCTTACTATCTTTTTCTTACTATCTGATAAAAAATATATGTTTAATGACCACAAACTACATAATTTAACACCACTGCCTTACTAACTGGCATAAGATAATGTAAAAAAAAACAAAACACAGAATTTTGTTAACCTAACTCAATTTCTTTGAGGTCAGGGTGCCATTATTCTTTCTTTCTCAGCTATTTTATGGCCACATTGCTTCCCCTCTGATAAAGCAAAGCATTTGTTTTTTTCTCAGCCTCATTGTAACGAAAGTTGGACCAAATATCACCCTGCTTCTTTGTCCCAAGCTCTGCTGTTGTCATTGTTAACTTTCATTCTATGAAGTAATTCATGTAAGTTACTCCAAGTCCTGACTGTGCTCACTGACCTGATATGGTGCGTGCATTCCTGCAGCACAGGACACAGAACATTGGGCCTGCAAAGCAGGAATTGTAACTGAATTTCCAAAAAAATCTAATATTATGTTGTATGTAGGCTAATGTATAAATCTATAAATCCAAGACAGGATGGAATGAAACCTTGCACACATGAAATGAACGAGTTTATAGGCAGGAATGTCCAGGTACAAACCCAAATGTACAATGTTTACTGAATCAAGATTAAACGTTCAAAACAGAATTTTCAAGCACACCTTTTTAAATATTACACTCCATAATAGGCTAATATGCCAGTATAAAGTGCAGGTACCGCACAGCGTTTGTTTGCACTGGTAAAGAGTCTCATCCCTCATCGTGCC
>JAJHUR010025235.1:853-13285 GCA_027495735.1 Lutjanus campechanus | reverse complement strand
GGAACATCTGGACAAAACTCAATTTATTACTTCATAGTTGACAACTTATGAACATTTTCAACAGCAGACAGCTTGTTGTGACATACCCTTATTAATGAGATATTAGCATTTGTAACCGCTAACGACTTACTCATTTTGCTGATGGCTTTTTAGAAAGTGACAAACCCATGAGCATTAATGACTTTCTAAAATGACTTAATGGCTTGTTAGGAAGTGTGAACAACCCAAAAGTTGCTCTTATAAATGGCTCACAGGACCAGGGTATAAGATTTATTAGGATTTATTGGCACAATAAGGCAGAAACTGCATATTCATCTGTGTGCACAATTACCTGAAAATACGAATCACTGTGTTTTCATTATCTTAGAATGATCCCTCTATATTTACAGAAAAATCAGATACTCTTACATGGAGGCTACCATATTTGACTGCCATGTTTCTATAGTAACCCAGAATGGACAAATCAAAGACGGGCTCTAGGAGTGGCTTTTCACAGGTTTTGTGACCACCGTAGTTTCTCCTACATGCTTGGAAAGAGAGGGTGAGGTGAGCAATATCCAGTTAGTTGCAGTTTAAAACCTAATCACTAGATGCCACTAAATCCGGCAGACTGGTCCGTTAACTAGTATATTTATGTCTATTTTGATCTGTTTGTATATAGCACAATCTAAAAATTAGACACACCTCAACCCACTAAATATAACATAATACAACAGCACAGCAAACTACATCCTCCAAAATGACCAGCAAACATCTTTTGAAAACATTATTACTTTCATGAAGGTAGGATTTAGTACAGAACTGTTGTATTATAATGCATGAGTCTACAAATGTCTTATCAGGAAGGGAAACCAATATTTTTGAAGAGGAGGAAACTCTACTTTCAGCTCATCCATCCATCTATCCAGTTCTTTTTTTGTAACCTCACTTGGCTTAAAAGAGAGAAAAGCTTTTTTTCTCACTCAATCTGTTCCTCTTGGCAGTGCAGTGAGAGTGAAGCAGTCAGCACAAATCAAGTCTGACTTCCACCAAAGCAACATGTATGCATCTTTTTGTTCCTATGATTACACTTTTGTATGGTTATACCTGGAATGAAGGTTATTGCATCCTTTATATATTGTGCATTTAGAAAAGGTCTCAAAGGTGCACATGTACTGATTTAACAGGACAAAACATCACTGGAATAGCCATTTTTAGCCATTTTGAGGGCCTTGGTGTAATTTTGCTCAGGGTACCACCTTCATATCATCCTAACCACTTTTCTCCACCTTTACCTGTATACTGTTTTTTCATTGAAGTTAGTTTTTGAGTTTTTAATACATTTGAAAGTGTGGAGCACTCTGCTAATTCTAATCCTGGTGGTGCTTTCACATGCTCAAGAGGTCTGATGATAGAGCTTTGCCATTCAGCAACCATGTAGAGCTGCCATTAAAAATGATGCTACTCAGAAATGGGAAAAAACAACAACTTATTGCTAATGTAGCAAAAAAAAAAATCACAAAGGCAGTAGTGATTTGCATTTGCACAGCCAATGAAAATGATTTTTGCAGCCACCATAGGTTCTCCTGCTTGCTTGGAAGGGGAGGGTGTCACGAGTTAGTTGCAGTCTGAAACCTCATCACTAGATGCCACCAAATCCTGCACACTGGTCCTTTAAAAATCATGTGTTCAGTCCCTTTATGCTACACGCACACCACAAACAGCACCTAACAAAAAACTATTCATTTTGATGGAGCAATGGGGATGAATTTAGAAGTCTCAGTCTGAGGAAAGATGCTGTTCTGTATTCTGGCAAGAGATACAGAGGTATCCACCTCCATACCACCAAATGACAGCAGCGTGAACAGGCTGACGCTGGGTTGGGTATTGTCTTTTAGTATCCTTTGGGCTCTGTGCAGGCACCTCATGCACATCTCATGCCAGTTTTATGATGCTTCTTCTGTAAAAGGATTTTTAGGCATTGGTCCAAACACCACAGGCAGACAATACTGTAAGAACTGAGAAGACTGGCAGATAATTTATGGGCCTCCACATTTGCTGGGAAAAAGGTAGAGTAAATAAGTAAGTAAAGTTAATTTGTATAGCACCTTGAACTGACAGAAAATCACAGAGGGCTTTAAATAGCTAAAAAAATAGACTATTACAAAACAACAAACACTTAGGGACAGAGGCACAGAAACAAATACAAAATACAGAACACGGATGAGGATAAAGCCAATAAATACCAAACAAGGCTCTATAAGTTAGCACCAGCATTTTAAAATGAATGTGAAAGTTTATTGGGTGCCAGTGAAGAGGATTAAAGTTATGTGATATGTGATCTCATGTTAGTCTAGTTAAAGGCCAAGCAGCTGCATTTTGGACAGTTTAGGGGCAGTTCAGAGCATGAATAATCTTCTCCATCTCATCTTTGGTCACCACAAATCTTAATTTCACTTTGTTCTTCAGTTTGGAAGAACATGAGCGTATAAACTGGCTGACATGACTATCAAAAGACAGAGACTGATAAAAGATGACACCTGAGTTACAGAGGTTGTGCTGTACACAAACTTCAGGCTGTTGTCAGGCATCCAAATCTTGACAGCATCCCAACTTTCATTTAAAGTGGACAATTGATTATTCTCTTCAGGTTTAAAAGAGAAATACAACTGATTATCACCAGCGTAGAAATGATAAGAGATGCTGAGAGCAGAGGGAGCTGCTCTTCTACTACAAATAGAATAGAACTAAGCTTTCAGAGTTTCTGGTGATGGCAAATGCTAGAAAGGACTGAAAGGTTGATTTGGGGAGAGACATTAAATAATCAAACTAAAGAGGGAAATGTAGTCTTTTGTGGAAGAAACAATAGCATTACTGGCATGAAATTGAAATGATCAGTTTTCTCCAACATGTCACTATGGCAACTACACCAAAACTTCACAGTTCTTGTTTAAGTTATAAAAGCTGAAAAAGATATTTTCATTGCGAGAATATTTCATTATAATAATAAGTGATAGTGAAATATTATTGAAAATCTATAAATAGATTATCTCCATAAGAAACAAAGTAACAGTGAACTTAAATTTTAAAACCACCAGTTATTTGAACAGGTGTCACATTTTTACAGATATCTCAGAGCAACTCATCTAGTTCATATCCAGTACTTATTGTCATATCTTCCACACTGCTTCCTGCACAGACTGGGGAGTTGGGAGACATTGTGACTGCAGGAGCGACAGTATGTGACACTTGAACACATGTCGACACTGGGAGCGAGTTGGGGAAACAGATGGCAGTGCAGTGCAGCAGGAAAGACTTAATGCCCGAACTGTGTGTGACAGAAGCGCTTCTCCGTGCTGCCTAAGTGTGAGATCAGGCATGCAGAGACAAACATACAAATTAATGGATACAGAAAAAACACAAACAAGCAGGCACACACTTACTCACACAGACACACACAGTTACAGTGTGACAGCTGCAACATCACACTGGTTATTACCGACTTTAGTCCCTCTGGAGCAGAGCTGATGGAGATGTGTTGTCAAGAGATGCGGGTCAAATGAGTCAAGAGTCATCAGACACGAAACACATGAAGAAGAGATAATCTGGGCCCATTTTCACCTTTTACATTTGTGCCTTTCTGAAGTGGTGATTATATTCAAGCCACGGATACAAGCCAGTGTTTGTCCAAACACATCTAAAGTGAAGTCAGACTTTATGAAATCCAGCAGGTTGTTTGAGGATTTCAAAAAATGGTTACATTACATTACATTTATTTAGCTGACACTTTTTATCCAAAGCAACTTGCAATATGTGCATTCAACAATGTAGATACAACCCCAAAATTGAAAGAATCGTGTCAGTACATCAAACTTCTTCAAATATGTTGAATTGCTTCAAGTGGTATTTTTTGACCTTGCTTAAAAAAATGCCCAGGGTGAGGTCTGAAAAGACGAGTTGTCGGTTTGCCTTCATCAGGGAGGCCATATCAGTGTGTTGTTGGAGGCCAGCAATAGGGTCTAACAATAAAGTTGCTCTATAAACTGTAAGTGTTGCTCTTTGATAGGCAAACAGTATCCAGTGAGTTCATCCAAACTTTTTGCAAGTCTGCTGATGCTGAAGATGTAAATTATTTTTACAACCAAAACAAGGAGCTAAATAAGGCTCTAAAGACTCTCTGAATGAGTTTATAGAGTTGGGTGGGAGATAGACTTAGGAGCAACATCTTTTCTAAATGATAATTGGAGCTCAAAGAGCTTAAAACTATCTTTAAAATCTGTTGTTACTGCTGTAACAAAACAATGATTACATGACAGGAGCAAACTGGGACATGGGTAATCCACAGTCAACATTTTCAACCCCATTTCATACATCTACTCCCAATCTCTCCCAACGCAGACACACCGACACCCAACAGCAGTAACAGTGTTAGAACGATGCTGAGGAATCTGTTCTTTGTCTAAACTCCCGAGAGACAAAAATAATTACTTTTCCAGGAAATTCACACATTGTGAATTTTGTTTTCCTCTATAATTTTGTAGATAATTGAATTCAATACCCCAGAGGTGTTATATTGCCTCACAAAAACTGAGCAAACACACACACAGGCAGAAATCTGAAAATTTGTCTCAGTGTTGACTTATTATATCTGTGCCATTAGACGACTTATCTGAATGCGCTCCGTGTCAGTCTGGATAATGCCAGATTGACTGATGCAGCCAAAAACCAAAATAATTGCCTTAAAAATAACACAAGCAATCACGGCAGATATGTGCAGCCACACATACAAACACACACTCAGAGGCACACATACAAACACATCCGTGCAGACAAATACAGGCATGCAGACACATTCGAACACATAGACTCTTGCAGACGAAGGACTACAAAGCGCTTGGCAGTTCTGTATTTTGCTTGTTGAGCTTTCATTAAATGTGATGGAGGTGTGAAGGTTTCGTTTGATCACTGTCTTATCCACATCCCAATTACTCCAGCCTGTTAGCTGCCAACGGGACTGAATGGGGAAGCTAAGACAGCCTTGAAGTCCATCTCCACTTGCCCACTTCTTCACTTCAAATTAAGGTTTCTTTACTCTTTCTGTAATGGATTATTTAGCCCAACATATATTTGACTCGGGGCTGGTGAAAGGGGGGAATCTCCTCTTTACCGAGCTTCAGATGAAAGGGATGTGATATCTCCAGTGATCTGATCTTGTGTCAGATTTAAATTCACTTCAGTCAGCAGCAATGGCAAATGTAAACAAATGAACTACAATGTGTTTTGGTGTCATTGCTGCTGAGATGATTAAAAAGTACCAACCCAAGCAGGAGCTGCAAGATGACTCACACATTTTTATGTTTTATATTAAATTCAAGTTTTACAGTCTTTTATTGGTGGAAAGTAATATAACTGAGAAATGATGCTATTAATGAATACTGATTGTTATTTCTTGGCTTTAAAAATATACTCCACAGTCAGAGTCTATAAGGCCTCATGCTGAACTGAAGAAATAAGATTTGAATCTGCCTCTACCCAACAGCGACATGCTATAATGTGGCCCTGTACCGTAGCAAATTAATTTAAAGCTACTGGGAGGCCCCCATGGACAAAAGTGGTTGTCAAAAATAAAAGCGGTTTAGATCATCTGGATAAACTGCTTTCTCAGTCTCACTGCTCTTACTTCTTGTCCCATCAGACTTCCTTTCAGTCATATCATGTTCCCAGATCTCAGCAATTATTTTGGTTAAGTACAGTGTTTGATTACTGATTGAAATGATGAAAAAAGACCCAAGTTCTAAAACAGAAAGTTCATTCTCCTTTGAACAGCTGAGTAAAACTATATGTTGTGCAATTTTAACTGTCAGTCAGCTGAAAACATGGTCATTTATTGCTTCGGTTCACACTAGAAGTTTGGTCTGTTGATGTAGCTTCAACTTTTTCAACATGTATTCTTTGCTGGGTCTTTATTGCCATATTTTTGTTTTTATGTACAGAAACATTACCTTGTTTCTGATGACCTAGTCATACTGCCCACAGCACTAACGGAGAAAAATAATCATAAATAGGTAAAAACATCAGTCCCTGGCGGACTGGTGTAATAACTGCAGTCAGTCATTTTGCATTATATAACAGCTCAGGGTACCATGGTATGGTACAAAGCTCAGCTGTAGGGAGGTCAGGTGTGCACTGCTATTGACCTCATTCACTATTCTAATCACACACTCACAGGGCTGTGTCTGCTCAGTCTGAAGTCTCCAGCCCCAGGCCACGACAGTGTAAAGAGACAAGTGTTAGGATGTGAAGTGACACAAGGTTGCACATAGGGAGGAACAGTCCTCTGTCTGTCTCTAACACTCCGCAATTACAAGTTAATAATATGAGAGCGGTGTATGGGCTACATCCCTTGATGCATTGCAGCAATGCACGGCTAGACCTTCACAGACCCTCTTTCCTTGTATACCACCACCTGCACCATGTTTCAATGAATAATAAGAATAATAATGATCAACTTCTTCATAATGGTTCTTGTTATTTTATGAACTCTTTCTGTAAATTCTATTCTGAATGCCTTCAATGGCTTATGTAATGAATACCTAATGAATTAGTAATGAGATTAAGTCACACCAATGAAAAAAAGAACTGCCAAGTCCAGTAACACCTGCTGCAAGGCTTTATGACAAAATGGTTCATGAGTTATGAAAGCGGGGGTGGCTAAAGTATAGGGGGTGAAGCAAAGAGTCACTAATGATAAAGGCATTCTGCAGAGTGCACAAACTACGACTAAAGGTTCATGAGTTTGGCCACTGTATATCAATCTGTTTAGAAGTGATAGACCACTCCCACTGTCACACCCACTTTAAGACAATGGATGAGAGCAACCAATCTGTGTACTTTGCTCCTGCATCAGAATATGTTTTAATCACAGTGACTGGTGTCAGATTAAACAGATAAAATCAGAAAATCGTATCACTTTTTTGCTTTTAGAAGCCCAGATCCTCTGGCTTGTTGGGTGAGCAGTTGTGTCTTCGCGGACTAATAATCACTGTCGTTACATGGAAAAAAACTGAAGAAATAGGGGTCCTTTCAGTCTGTCTCCATCAAAGTGGGCGAACACCGCAAGGGCCAGCAAGCATTCTTGTGGATGTCCATCTCTGATACTTTCCAAGCGCTCGCTCCAGACCCCTAATTGCAGTCGACCTGTCATTCAGTGCGTTGTCTTCTTTACTGACTCATTTGTTCAGTAAGCACCTCTCTTTGTAAAGACTGAAAAATCTTTGTAGATTGCTGTCTTGTCTTTGTAGGTTTTAAAAGTCATCACATCTATGGTTTTAACACTATAGATTCATTTGAAAAAGCTAATCTGGGGATCCACTGTGCACATGATAATCAAACTTTTAATCATGTCTATTGATCATCTTCCCACACACATGAGTGCATCTAATTCCAAGATGATTAAAGGTTGGTGCTACAGCTCATTTTCTCTGTATTTCAATGGTTGCTTCTTCAGGAGTGAATGTTTAAAGAGTTTTATCTTTCTGTGTTGATGTGTGTCAACTTCACACAAATGACAGAAGGGTTTTCGAGAAAAGTCCTTGATTTTCTGTCCGCACCATTCTGCACTGATGCAAAGAAAAAGTGGAGAATCTCTCATGTCACGATGAAATGAGCCCATAAACAAAGGCTGTTGTTCAGTCGTCTGAACACTACAGCTCCAAACAGAAAAGAGATTGTCTCTGTGTGGTTCTGAGCTTTGCTGTCGTCACAAGAGCAACTGTGTGAAGATTCTTAGTCTCATTACGTCTTGTAAAAGCAATAAAATGATAATTGTTTCATGACTTGAAGCAGCTTGGAAATCTCTGTGAAGTTGGGTTTCTTGTTTGCTGTGTGTACAGAAATATCACGGTGTTAAGTCTTAGTTTCATCATAGCTCATTATGTTGTGAAGAATCAATACAATCATGCAATTATGGGTTTTCTGCCTCTTTTGTTTGAGGAGTTTGCCCTCCTCTCCATCAGCAGCACTGGAACACACACCTTTCCCTTTGATGCTGTTTATTTCTGTTATTAAATTGTAGGAGGATAATAAAGTGATCAAATCTTTTAACTCTTAAACCAAATTTACTGTTTATCCACAATTTCTACTCTGTAAGTTGCATCACTACGCTGTAAAAAAGCTATTAAACGATGAAATAATTTGTTACAATGACACAGAGACCATGCAGTTATTGCAGAGAAGACTGCTAGAGCAAGCTAGTAAGAGGATGAGAGTAAAGGCTCATGTGCTCCCTTTATGTACAAAAATAAACATGTACGTGTGCATCCTTTATGTTGGCATGGACGTTAAGCAACACATCCACTGGAGGGCATTGCTCAGAGTCAACCCTGAAGAAGAATCAAAAGTTTCTGACACCAGTGGAGGAGACATATGTCTTAAGAAAGAGGCAGCGATGTAGACAGAGGTGGTCAGTGCACCATTAAATACATTACAAAATGTGGACAGAGAATTGTTTTTCACTGCCCATTTGACGACGCACATCAATTACAGTATTATTGGATTTTTAAAACTTCTTTGTTGTGTGCTGTGGTTGTGTCTTGCTTTTGGCTACACTGCTACACTGCCCCCATGGCTACAGAAGGTACTGCTCTGGTCTTGGTTTGTATCTGTAAGCTCTAAGAAAATATGCAGAAGTACGGACAAAATGAACATGGGGTACGGACAGAAGGCTCTGTCCGTATCGCTATGCATATATAATGTACAGCATAAATGAGCCTTAAGGGTGTAGACCGGAGGTCACATGACAGACCTGCAATTATTGTTTACCTTTTTGTTAACCCTGTAGTAGCCCTGAGCTTTTCCTGACCTTAAAGGTCCAATGTGGTGGCTGCAAAAAACTGTGAAAAACATGAGCGCTTGTATCTAGAGCCAGTGTTAAGTTTGTCTGTTCTGGTCTACTATAGAAACATAGCCATGCAAATTGGCAGATTTTGTGAAGCGGATCTGTGCCCTCAGTAGAGATAAAGCCTCATTCTAAGGTAAGAAAAACACATTTCTTATTTTCAGGTGATTATACAGCAGTGAAACCATACTTCTGAATATTATATTGCATTTCTGCTATATTCTGTTGATAGATCCCAGGACCATTAATCAAGTGTTTTAGAGGCTTAACTTAACTTAATTTTTTTGTTGTAACCTCAATCTTTCCTCCAAACTTAAGTCATTGTAGCTGCCATAACATAAGATCATTGAACACAGCTCTATTAGTTCATATTAGATGTACTGTACAATATTTGAATGAGAAGAGGCACATTTATCTCTCAGAGTCTCATGGCAGTTTGTAAAACAGCCATGCAGTTTTAATATATAGATGTGTGTAAACTGACACTCAGCAAGATTTTCAAAGTAATGATTAGACGACAGTCACTGAACCTGCTAACTGCAGGGAGACTATTTTCAGGGCAGTGGCACTTCAGAGCAATATTTGTTTTTGGGATGTGGGCTATTTGACAAATGGGCATATGGTCCAAGGGGACATTTTTGGGGGACTTCAGAATAATGGGCCATTGGAACAATGGGTGGTCTCCAATCTCCTTTCACTGCAGACTTTGGCAATATCTCATATCTTCTCCCTTTGCTTCTCATAGACAAGAGTCATAATATGATATATCTACAATGCACCAAAGGTCTTGAACTTGAGAGGACAGTCTCAACTGCTTGATCGTTTGCTGCCATATTGGACATCTTTGTAGCAATGTTACCGGATGTCAGCAATAAACCCAACAAAATGACCAAAATTCATCCCCCTTGTTAACCTGCCACCCTACGTCTCAATACCCTTGTAGCAGAGTTGACTCAGGTTTGTGCAAGTTAGAATTTTTGGCCCCAACCGTGGGTCTGAAATATCAGTTGCCTAAATGTGTTGTATATTGATAAATCCATGGAGCTGGCCATGGTGCTGAAGTAGCAGATGGATTTGTAATTGCGCCTGCCCTTCAAAATTGTCAGTTTTGTCTTGGATCTGTATATTCTCTAAACTACATACTCTAAATACTCAATTCCATTCTCTACTGTAGCCTGTGTACTCTACAGTGTAGCGTCATCTTCGTGATCAAAGTGACAAGTAGCAACGTGGAGTTGCAGAAGAGTTGCTATAACATTTCTATGATAATTTGTCTGTGATGCTGGAAATGCACCCCATGACAAAACCTCTGTAACAAAATATTTTAGGGGAGACATGACTACCTGTTAAAAATTAAATCAAAGTGAGAAAGAATGGCCAACATTATGAAAATAAGACAAAAGTTATAATAAAGTTGTACTAGTTTTTTGTCTTTTGATTTAAAGTATTTTTTCATGTCATAAAGCAGTGCATTGTGTAAACGCAAAAAATGATCAAACTATTGATGTAAATTCAAACAACTATGCTTTTTCTTTTGTGTTTATTATGTTTTCATTATTAATCATTTACTTTCACAAACATCACATGATTAATTCCTACAACTTAAAATAACCATACCACCCCCACTTTTCCTGCTGTGAGTACTACTGCTTTTGTATAAAACACACACGCACACACACACACACGCACACACGCACACACACTTTTTCTTTGACTGTACGCTGTGTTGCTCCCAGTGACAGAGGACTTTTTGATGTTGGCAACAGTGCCGGATCAAAGTCAAACACAAAAGCTCAGTGTGTGCGGAGGAGGGGAGGAGGTGAGGGAGAGACAAGAGAGAGGGCAACCCCCCTCCTTCAACTCTACCCCTCCCCCAACTCCCCCAAGGAGTCACCCAGTCAGTCTGACACAGACACACACACACACACAAAGTCTCCAAGGATATACACCGATGAGATCATTCCTGATGAGATCATCATGTCTCTCTCTTGTACCTGTCTCTCTTTCTATGTCTCTCACTTACTGTCTCTTTATATTTATTTCACATAGCATACAGACTTTTAAGAACAAAGGTTAGAAAATGGTTTAAGTGTCATGTACAAAGAAATACATGAATTTAATAAATACAAACAAAAAAATAAACAAATAAATGACACAATCATTTTACATTCTCACTGTTTCTCTCTTTCATTATTTCTTTGGCACAACGGGAACAGTTAAGGCAGTACATTAAACATTCATGATGAAATAGCTGCATAAAATGCAAATAAAGACAGTAAAACGGCATATTCCTGTTCAAATTCTCATTGTCTTTACTTTTCATTTCTCTCTCTTGCTTCAATTCCAACAGCTACATTGACATTTAATGATATTTTGTCTTACTTTACTAAAAGAGCCATTGTGCCAGAAACACAAACAAATATTATAACTAACTAAACTTTATTGACTCTGAAGGGAAATTTGTCCTGGTCACAGTGCCCCTGTCTGTCACAAAGTCATAAGAAGCTTGACCCAATGCTAGACAGTCACATTGCACGAAGCATCGTAAAACTACTGCTGATCACATATTTGACATTGACCACACAATGACTCAAGAGGAGAATTAAAATGTAAAGGTGCTAAAATGCTAAATGTGCTTAACATAATAATAATGTAAGTGATTAAAGGCATAATCTTGAGTTTTTGCAGTTTATAACATTTTTTTTTTTAGTTAGGACAGAATGAGTTTTCTTGATCATTCAGTTGTGTATTTCTTACCTTATAAGGCTATAGCAAAAGTAGATGTCTCAAAAGCTGCACCAACCAGTGTGTAAATGATTTTGTATAAGTGGTTGCTTGTACTGACAAACTCACTAAAAATTGTCACCAAGCTGTTTGGAGCTTTATAGACTCTTTTAGCTCCTTGATTTGGTTTGTTTTTGTTTAAAAAAAGTCACAGGAGTAGGTGAAAATCAAAATCAGAGCTAAGAGAAGACTGAGTGTAAGGACAGCAGAGACACAAGACTCATGAATGAATGCTAATGAATGAATGAATGAATGAACATGAATGCTAATGTTGGTATTTGTCTGCTGGATGTGTAAATAGACAGCTATATGCTAACATTGCTAGCTATTAACCAAGCAGCAACCTCTGGGGCTGAAAAATTAAGCCAGCGCAGAAGTGCCAAAAACTGCAGTTCCCTGAATGGCCACATGAGGCTCCAAAAGTGAGTGAATTCCTATAGACTTACATATTAAAATGCAGAAGTAAACATGTTTACAACCTAGTACAACCTGTACTCACCCATTTAAATTGTATTGAGGCATAAAATGATGCATAATTAAGGTCGTGCCCCCTCTGAGTGACAGATGGATACCATAACATATGGTTAGTCACTTCATTCCGCCTGCTTCAACTCCACTCACGGTAGAGACACCTACTGTAGCAGGAGCTACCATAGTAGTGATTTGGAGTACTTTGCTAGGTGCTTATGTCTGTCTGTCAACACAATAGTGCCACAACCACGCAAGATGAAGTCACAAAACTTCACAGGTGTGTAGTTGAGATCAAAATAAGG
>JAJHUR010025085.1:0-24177 GCA_027495735.1 Lutjanus campechanus | reverse complement strand
TCTCACTTCTCCCACTCCCTAAAATATGTGTAAACATTTCCAGTGACCCACTCCCTTACATTACCAGCACCAAACAGGAAGCAGCAAACCAGTTAGTTACTTTGGTAATCAATTATGAGCCTGTGTTTAATTCGGCATGTATCTGATCCACCAACCAGCACGTTTTTTTGTTTTATTTTTTTGTTTTTAATGATTCACTTCTCATTCCCAGTGTCCTCTCCCACTAAAATAACACATCTGACAAGAAGAGGCTGGTGAGGGGTTTGAGGCAAGAAAATCTAAAAATTTTCTTTCTAAAGAAGACTGTCAACACAGGACGCCTTTTATCTTTTGTTTCTAGAGTGAAGAGTTTTTGCCAACATGTAAGAAACTGTTATTATGACATACGAATAAAAGGGAGTTTGACAAATAATTTTCCCTGGAAAATGCAGGCAGCTTATGTTTAATTGATTCAAACTGCTAATACTATATATTTTTTAACGTTTTGTCACCACTAGGCTGCAGAAATAACTGCTAAAGTTTGATAAGGCTGTCTAATGTTAATTGTGGTTAATTATTGTTTTGAATAATTGTTTACAGTCTAATAATGTGTGCTTGAACTGGTTACTGCCAGTGGCTTATCAGGTTTATTATCAGCTAATTGTACTCAAACTGTTTTGTCTTCATACAATGTAATTATCACTTACTGTTATTGCACCATTGCTTTTGTCCTTGGTTCCCTACGTTTTAGCCACAATTCCCCAATAAATTCTATTTATCAAAACACAAAAGTGGCCATGCCCTAAAAATGACTTAATTCCAGGCCTGTAAGTTCGTCCAAAGTGTCACTGATTTTATGCACATGTAGAGGATAAACATAAACACCGCCAGTCCACCGCACTGTATCCTCCCCTCATCACCATCACCACTGATGTAATACACACCGCCACACATATACACCTTTCCCTGCAGATGGTTAACCTCAGAAACACCCCAGCAAAAGAGTGGGATAAAGAGGGTCTACTCCAGTTACTCCTAGTTTTACCTAAAACGTGTCATTCACAACTCCACCACAAGCACCTCGCACTCTTGCACTAATAAGGGGGTCGGCAGTCTACGAGTGCTTCTTTCAGGAAAGTCATAAACGTCCTCTCGACTCAACCGGTCCTTTTATTCCCCCGTCATCACTTTCTACAGGCTTCTTTGAATGTGGCTCCCAGCTGCAGAGGAATAAGAAATCCGATATTCAAGTCACTTAGGATGAGTGCCAAAGAACTGGTGTCAGACGCTGAGGTGTAGACATCTCCCTGTTGTTGGGGTGGTTGGAGGTGTTACCTGAAAACACCTTCAGTCAGAGTTTAATCCCAATTAAGTGCCTCCAGCTCCTTCAGTATTCACAATACCTTAAACTTCTCACCACCGACACCACGATGACAAAATGTCAACATATCTCTACCCAGCATTGAGAGACAACAACAAAACAACACAAACTAAATCATACTATTCTTAACAAGCACATGCACGTGTGGACCTGGATAATGAGGATGTATTTTAAGCAAGTGATTGAAGCACCAGTTCAGAGTTGAGTGCGCTGATGTTAGAGAGTTTACTCCAAAGAACACACAAGGAACATATAAACATCTCTTATTGCTTTTGAACTCTCCTAGCAGTTATTTATTGTGTTCAGCAGTGGGAAAAAAACAGAGTTAAGAAATCATTAAAAGGGGTAATTTTTAGATATGACTCACGAGAGTAAACAAAGTCATCCAGATCATAGAGAAAACAAAGTCAGAGTTAGTGTTTGGCACAGATAAGTGAACACTTTGATCACGATGATGGCAGCTCTGTGTGACAAGACGTCCTGCCTTTAGTGCTCCCCCTGCGTCTTTACCCAAAATACTGTTGCCTGTGAACAGTACTTCCTGTATGTGTTCCAATCAACAGGGCCATTACAGACCTTGAGGTCTTATACATTCTATCTTATCTTATCTAGAGCAGCAAAGACTTGGTTTGTTTCACTAGATAACATTAGCCCCGACTTCCTCTCCTTACAGCTCTAAACCCTGACTGACCCTTTCATAAGACACTCAAACTCCTAATCTCACAGGACCAAAGCGCTAAATTCGCCCGTATACTGAAGGAATGTGCCGCCAGAAAGCTGCCCGTTTGTCTTTAAGGTTGTGTCGGCGCTTACACAAGCATACAGAGTCCATTGTAAAGATAAATGCTACCATTTAACTACGGCAGGAGAAAAGATGCTAAGTTGGCTAATTACAGATTTAGTGCACGGATAGTAAACCAGTTACAAAGCAAGAGAGAAGGGCTTCAATTAGCTACATTAGAGATGTATGCTGGACTGTGAAAACACTGTATGGTAATTCTATCTTTTATCTCCTTTATTGTGCTGATTAGTGCAGCGGGGTGTGGGGGTGCTCTATCTAATCTGATCACAGAGCATTGTGTTTGGGGTCATTAACCTATGGGAGGTCCTAAGGTTGGCAAGTCAGCTCCTACCCCCCTCTACCTCTTTTTTTTTATGGAACTCGCTCATCCCAGAGTTCCTCTGTCTCTACAGACAACACAACAGCAAGCACAAACAACCAAAGAAAACAAAAGACGAGGGGAAAAACAGCCGACGGGGCTTTTTGCATGGCTTGTCATTCTCCCACAAACACAAGGCCTAAATGACTACTGACCGAGGCCCCTGGACTTGCCTAAGCAGCAGGATGTCGGCCCCTTTAGTCTCTGTTGTTGTTGGCGCTTCCCTTTCTCTGTGTTGCATCCTAAGTCCCAAGAGATGAATGGGTTAACATCTGGAATCTGCATCAGAAAAGTCTTTTACCTTGGTGCATGGTTTAATAGTAGTGGTAGGGCCCTGCTTCATGTAACTGACATCTGCATTCATATGCATAAAGATCTCACAAGCTCCATCAGTCAAAGCTTTCTCCTGCCAACCATTTTGAGTAATACCATGATGCCTGCATTTACATCCATACACAGTCACACTAATGAAATCCAACATCTGTCTACATATTTACCCATCCGCTGATTTATATTTTATTTCCATAAACCCTCTTTCTATCCCTGTCACACACATTACACCCTCTGCAAATCAAAAAATGTGAATAACCAACAGCACCTCTCATCCACAAATCCTAGTTAAACTGTTGTGATACTGAAAAGCTGCCTGTCAGGATGGCAGAGCGGAGATGAAAGGCCCACAGCAAAGATCGCTGCTGATTGCCTGTAGAGGATGAATATGCAAATAAAGCAGAAGGTAAATGAAAAACAAAGCGGGGGGTTTTGGCAGCAGCCTTTTTACATGTTCCCCTTTATTTGGCATTGGTTAAGAACACGGAAAATCTATCAATAATGAATTCCAGTCAGAGAAAGGAAGCAGACATGAGGGGAAATCAGTCTCCATTTTTCCCCAGCGAGCCCCTGAGCAGTTTTGGGGCCTATTGTATTTCACACAAGCCTTTCAGTGAACACACACTAAGCTTAAGTGACAGATAAACGGAAAATTGAAGGAGATAAAATAAAATCCATAAAACCTAGCTTACATTGCACCAATCAGACTGTGTGTGCAAGTTTTGGCATACAGTCCAGAAAGTAGGGCACCACAGCCTGCCAACTGCAAGCCCTATCTAGCTATTGACCACCAGAGCAAAAAGAGTAAATCAATTATCTGACGAATGTCGGTCATGACAGACATGACTGTCTGATATACAACAAGACCAAGCACACACTTAACTGTTGTTTTGTTGCCACCAGAGGCAAAAGCTTCTTTAGACATCACTTAACAAAGTCAAGTGGCTTAATATATTTAGCTATCTTTGAAAGCACACACAACAGAGTAGGAAACAACCTGCCTGTTGTCTAAACACAGTGAAATTGGGCAGACAGACTGGAGTGCATCTTTGGGAAGAGGACGGGTACCCAACCCCTTCAAAAAATGAACAGCACAGGAGATTTTTGCAGGTCTTGAGATAACAGAAACCCAACACCCTCGTCCTCCAGTGGGGCTCTTTGTACGTCTGAGAGGGGGTCAATCAACAGCCGCTGACAGATGTGTCTGCAGTCGATTTAGGAGAGGAAGCCACGGTGAGGTCAGGCACAGGTTTCTCTGCTCTCTTCCCCTGGAGGGAAGACAGGGATCAAGTCAGGATGTCCGAGATTGACCTTTTCTCACCTCTCACCTGGACTAATATGATAAGATACTTAAGCTCATTAACGAAGTAGCAGAACATTCAGCCTCAGTGGAAACTTCATGACACAATGGAAAGTTCATTTCAAACTGATCTGCCCGCAAATAAACAGCATACAGGCCGACAATTTTTATTTGTCTAAAAGTCCCATTGTGTTTCAAACAACAGTGAGAGCCACTTCAGCTGGAAAGCAAACAAATCTGAAAAACTCCACTAGAGGTCTAAGTAGTTTTGGCAGATGCTCCAGGCTTAAGTGTCTGTTCAATTAGCCACTCCAGTTAAGATGGCAATCATGGTTCAACCGTGTGCCGATGTGTTCAGGCCAGAGTTGGAACACATTCCGTCCAGGCAAAATAACTGGGCATGGGATGTCAGCGGTGGTCAGACACTTAGACAGTCGCTCTTGTGTAGTGCGTACCATCCTAATGAGGCAATAACAATTGCTCAGAGTAGAGGTCCCTATCAGCTCATGAGCAGACGATGGGAGAACAGAGGACAGAAACAGAAATGGAGTGTATCAGGGGATATTAAACGAGTTGTGTTGTTGTCTGTATGTCAGCAGGTTACATCCATGAGCAGCATTTTCTTTAAAGTTCCCATGAAGTCAAAATCTATGTTCAAGTGTTTTTATCACACATATATTGGGTTACATCTAACCTCTAAGCCGGTATCTGGCCCAACAATGACAAAAAAAAGTTGTTTTGTAGATATTTCAGTATTTTTAATGGTACTTCACCGTTTGTCTTTTCCTGGAGAATGATTAAAATTTGTTGATGACTCATTCTGCAATCAGAGGCGTACACGAAATTTGCATCCAATAAAGAGCTTTCTCCACCGGCACCACCGGAGCAGTGAAGGAGAATACATTCATGCTCCAGAGCAAACAGAGGTGTTTCTGGGGGGGCAGGTGAAACTATAGAAAAGCACAACTTTAAAAGTTTATTCAATTGGATCATATTTTATGAAGAAAATATTTTCTGGTTTACTCTCTGATTTCCTCCGGCTGCTCAGCTTCAACTCCCTGTGATTTATTTACTGATTTTCCAGATAGCTTTAGCAGTGTAGCAGTGTAGAAGCTAACCGTGACTGTCAACTGACATCAACTAGCATTGGAACGGGGTCAGAGTCTGACAGGGAGTACAGTAACAAGGTCGTTCACGGAGTTTCATGATGGGAAAGAGCTTTATTGGTTGCTAAAGTAGCTAACCAATGCTCAGTTGGCCATGACACAGCCCGACGTGACAGGAGCCAAACCCAGCAAGAAAGTACTGTAGCCCGTTCCGTGTTGTAAAACTGGCCTTGGTTGGGCTTGAAGATTATTTTGGTTCCAGTCTGGCTGGGTTCACTGGGAGCACTCCTTTCTTTATCCATGGACCGCTTTAGCTGCATGGCAAGGGTCATGACGCACTTTCACCGCTGTTAGGTACTGTAAACGCCAACTGATGTCCGTAACAAGTCCCTCCCTAGTTGCCTTTTTTTCTCTACAGGAAATAAGCAATAAGCACTCTGCTAGCTGTTTCATGGGAACCTTAAGTATTTTAAATTATATCACTTTGTGTAAACGGAGGTCATTTGCAGAATATTGCAGTGTGGCTCTTCCATTCACCTGTTGTAAGAAAAATATTATTGGGTCTCTAATGCTAGTTCACTGGAAATTTGTTCTTTCACTTTTCTGACTGTCATTAATCACCACTGGACAGCTGCACTCTCTTGATAAACAGAAAACATGATGAATTTCAGCTACATATTTTAGTATCCCCAAACCGAGTGAATAGCACCTCTCTAACAAACCTGTTTGTTTACTGAAAATGAATGCAGACCCTCCAGGCATTCACAACTGAATAGCATAATAGGCTTGAGGTAATTAACAAAAAGTAGCATTTAGTGAATGACATGCAAGAGAGGAGTCTCAAGCACATTACACAGGCAGCTGCATACGTCACACAGATCTAATCGGTGAGCCACTGGCATCGACAGGAAGCAGATATTCAACAACAGATGAACAGAGCCGGTCCATTGCAGCTCAGTGCACCAGGGTTGTGGTGTCTGCCTTGTCGGGTAGCCGGAGGGGGAGACACTGGAGATGACGCAGGGCAGGGGAGAGTGTTGGCTGGGTCAGCCCTTTGACTAACAGGGTGACTCGCTGCTGCTGTGGGCCTGGAAGGGAGCAAAACCACTGTTTGGCTTCATTTAAACATGAAATCAAAGAGGGTCAAACAGAAAGCAGGAGGGGGCAAAAGTCAGAATGGTTCATGTATGTCAGAGCAACTCACATGTCAGTCCTGTATCAACACACATGCTGTATGTACCAGGGCCAGACGGACACTGGATTTACGCCGATACCGATATAAGGACGCAAAAAATTTCCAATATCAGTATTCTTCATACAGATTATAGAATCTATATATAAACATGCATGTTTTTGCAATACATATTCTGTTAAGAGCGATGGCGATATAGCAGTGATATGCCAGTAACGGGCTGATAAAATATATGTATCAGTCGGGCTCTTATATGTACAAATATAAGTGCGCAGCTACACACACAGGAACACATATTAGGAATGAACACAATCTAAATTCTTGTTAGGCTATAAATTATTCTTCCTCACTGTGACAACATCATCAAATATTCATTTCCTGTCAACATTTTTAAACAAATGTGTGTCTGGTGTGTGCTTCACACAGTACAAGGCGATGTTTTTTCTTAGCATTTTAGATTAGAATTTTTACACTTGCTTGGACAAAATATTTTGGGTTTACAATTGTGAAACACTTCTCTCTTTCAGAAAAGAAAACACATTTGCTTTAGATAAAGAAAAAGAACACCTGCAACAGAAAAATAACCCCAATTACAAAAAAACAATCTGGATGTTGTGTAAAACGTAAATAAAAACAGAACGCAAAATTTGAGACCCCAGACTGCTGAGCCACTGAAGTCGTATATAAAGTAAGAATGGCGAAGAATTTCTCCTTCAAAACTTCAACAAGTATCCTCAGTTTTCAACACTATTGTTAAAAGAAAAAGGTTTTATCACAGTTGTAAAAATGCCAATATCCCAACATTTTTGGAACGTGTTGGAAGCATCAACTTAAGAAGTAGGATATATTTACAAAAAACAATTAATCAGTCTGAACATTAAGTATCTTGTCTTTGTCCTGTAATCAACTCAATATAGGTGCAAAGGTTTTTTGCAAATCATTGTGTTCTGTTTTTATTTACGTTTTTCACGACATTCCAACTTTTTTGGAATTGTAATTGACAAATCGAAACATTGGTAACAAACCCCCTGATGCCAAAAAAACTAATCATAAATCATCCTGACAGATCTCAAACAAATATGCACATGAAAATTTAAATAGGGCTAACAAAACCACATGCCACCTAAAACAAACCACTGCAAGTAAAAAGTGTTGTGTATCTCTCATTCTCACCCACACACCCACACACACACACTGTACATTTCTACGTTTTTCCTCTCTTTTCCTGCCAGTGAGCATTGCTTTCCAGCCAGTGCCTGCTCGCTCCTCTTAAGTGCACACATCTGACAAGGATGTGAGTGCCTTTCCCCTTTCCTCCACTCCCCCTAGTGTATCCATCCAACACTGCATCTTTCATATACATCTCCCAAACACAGCGAGAGAGAGGGAGAGAAAGAGAGGGAGAGAAGCCCCTCCTCCAGATGACATCAGTGCTGTACTGAAGCTAGGGGCAAACACAACTCCACATTAGTATTGAGATCTACCCGTGCACCTATTTCTTTGCACAGCCTACAGATGTGTATGTGTGTGTGGGGGCACCAGTAAACATAGCAGTGCTGCTACAGATAAACTCCAAATAGCTCTAGCCTTGTGAGTGAGAGGAGTTTCTCTTTTTTGGATCTGAATTTAAATCCTCATAGCCTGGATTGGATTATTTTTTTCCCCCGTTGTGAACCCCCCATTTTAAAGAGGATACCTGTTACTTTCCATTTTTTGGTTGATTATAGAGGTAAGTGTGTTTTTTGCTGGTCCGGTTGGGAATGCATCCTTTTCATCTTTTTTTGGATCTTCTTTCTGGCAAAAGGAACTCAAAGTCATGCGGAATCCTCAGGAGTTGCTTGTATCTAATTAGACGCCCTCTTTTTTTTCTTCTTCTTTTTTTTTTAACCTCTATCTTTATTTTTCAATACTCAGTCCAGGTGAAAAATACAGTTTCTCTGCAAGATAGCGATAAAAGCGTTAGTAATAAAAAATTTAAAAAAAACGTCAGCGCACTTTTTCTCCAAACAACCAAATTAAGCTCTTCCGTTAGTTTTACGCACAGATAATTCATCTATCTCGTCATCTCGAGCTCCTCTCATGCCTGCAACTTGCTGCTTCGATCCTCTGCTGCGTCCCTCTTTTATTCTGCATGAATCTAACACAAACCACAAATGCCACATCTCTCCAGTTTTTTCCACTCTGTCTGTATGAGGAGATGGATTTCTTGTTGCGACAGGCTGAATTGGCTCCTCGATCACATTCAGCACACTGCTCCAAACATGTGAAATACACTTAAGGGAGCAACAGGAACGTCTAAAAACCTCCTCGTTCCTTATTTCGAGCTCTGAGAAATAATCAGCGGTGAATACGCAAACTTGATAGGATTAGGACGACTGTGTGATTTAGTCTCGGTGTCGCAGCCCGAGAAGACACCCCGGCGTGCAGCTGAAAATTGCAGTGCACATCCCGCGGAGTTGGACATGAAGGGGGCAGCTGGAGAAACTCCGCTAAATGCGTCTCCGCGGCATCACTGTCTGGACGACTCGGACCAGCTCCTATTCATATCCTCCATTGAAATTTACTGTGCTACTGTAAGCTTGTCTGCAGATAATACGAACGCACTCCCCCCCCTTCCTTAACAAAACATCAGACGCTGTGAGAGCTTTAGGGCGCAGTCATGAGGGTCCCCTAAAAAAATGCACAAATTAAATGCATTGAAGTTTCATACGCACCAGATAACACACTGTAACGTTACATTAACAACGCCTCAATACAAGTATGTGACATTTATGTGCAGCTGCAGCTCTGATATGACTGTCGTATTAATCAGCCTGCAGAAATAAACGCGGTTTCTGCTCCTATGGCCGACTGACAGCAGATTCTCTATTCTAATGCTCGTTGCTCTCCATATTTATCCCTTTACACCAATGCAATAAAGTGGCCATGCAGTGTATTTAAGCTGCATGTCTTGTTGGCAACACCAGGGCATTGCCAGTTGTTAATCCAATTTAACATCCCCTTTTATCTTCATGAGATGATAAGGTCATCCCGGCTTTAAACAATGACTGATAGCTTATGTATTTATAGGCTACAACAGCCTGCTAATAGTGGAAGCAAACTTGACTTCAATTGTCAGGCAATGTAATGGTAGCTCTTTGTTGTTAGGCGTGTTTGAGAGACAAAGAAATAAATAGCCTGTTAAACATGGTAGACATGAGGACAGACCCAATTGTCTTCAGTGATGACTGCCTGAGGCCAAAGTCCCCAGTCAATTGCTTTCAGAGGGAATTCACATCGCAGATTAACAACTAACCAGGTCACTACAGACAGAATCTTCAATCCCCCGGAAAAGTTAAAAGCATCAAATATGAATGACTGTGTTAGGGGAAAAAAGTAATAAGAAGACTTTCATAACTACCGAGACATATTTCAGATTCAACACTGTACTCCGAGGAGGCCTAATTCAGTTCTTTTCATAATTTATTTAGCCACAGAGCGGGATCCTTTTCTTACCATCTATTCTGAGCTTTAAGAGACGAATCATTTCACATTGGTTACTGAAACGAAGGTGTAAACATGGCTGCAAAGCATAAATATTGCAGGGGAAACCTTTGCAAACGATATGACTCAGGAAAAAACTGTAAATGGGCCAGTAGGGAGGTTAACAAATGTCTGTATTGTAGGTAGGTGTCTGGCCTGTGCTGAGATGGGCTCCTGTGTGTGAACTTAACATGAGTATTTGGTGTTTTGGTGTTTGCTTGTCACATACACACAGACACACACACACACATTTCATTTTGCAGTGCCTACCACCCCCATGTGGGGAAAAACCACTGCAGCTGCTACAGATCTCTCCTTTCAGGCTGTTACAAAAGAGAGACCCCCGTGTGTCCCAGGCCTCTCCGTGCTCTTAATGGCCCAGCAAAAGTATCATCTGTTCAGCCCATCTAAAGACAGCGCCAGGAGGCCACATACCAAATCTGTGAAACTATCAGAGATTTTTGTCCATTTTCTCTTCGACTGAAACGTGTTCTGTGTCTCTGTGAATTCAGATGTGACCATGAATGTTCCATTGTGTCTCTGCACCACAGCAGGCCGCTGCCCGGTGTCTTGACGTACAACTTACTAAAATGTTAATTAACGGAGTACACAAGGTCTCATGGCACACAGATAATGACAAAAACTCACCTTGGTTAAGAGCAGAGACTCATGAAACAAAAATAATTCAATACAATTGAAATGAACACCACATTTTGCCTGCATTCTGCTCGCCTCAAATGTCCTTCACTAAAATAAGAACATTTATCAGCATAATCAAACAAACATTCACGTTTTTCAGTAATATTAAAGTGTTTGCTTCAAACCTCTCAACTGCCAAGCAACGCTGCAAACAAAGCACATTTTCAGGTCCAAAATCTGAAAAAGATATAACCCAAAATAATGATCCTGTGTGCAATCAATCATAATTCAAAACTATATTATGAATTAGAATGAATAATCAACAGCAGATACAAACAACATTGATTTCCCAATGGAGAGCTCTACTGTGGTTCAAAATTAATTTCAGGGGCTCATGAATAATTTAACAGCCAGCCATTACTACTTCTACAGCTCTTTCCCCCTCTAAATGCAGCCTCTGTAATATTATTCTGTATTTTACGGAACTAAAAGTCATTATAATCTGCAATACTTTTGACAGGCATGAAATTGTTTCTATTTGAGTTTTTCCAAAGCCTTTCTTGTGCAGTGTATGACTAGAGGGCACAAAGTCTTGGGCTCTGTTATTGCAGACTAATGTGCATTTATGCGTGTTGAGCTCACAATGGCTATCAGTGTCCAGCTTTGTGTGAGCCTCCCACGCTCTCCACTGAAAGGTAACTGGCTGTATACACACACACAAATTTTACCAGGATGCTCAATTTAACTTTGCCAGTTCAGATTAAATGAAGCAGAAGCCACTTTGACTGCTCGAGAAATCTCCTGTCGGCCGGCAGAGCCTATTACAACGATGGAGAAAGACATCCATCACTAAAAATGTTTAACTCGGCCTCCATTGCTCTCGAAATGATTGTGTGCACAGGAATATAGTGTGTGTGTGTGTGTGTGTGTACATTGGCGTGAGTATATGTTATTAGTAAATTCAATGGAAGAGGCTTACAAAATAGCCAGTGTAAATTAGAGGAATTTTCAAATTGCCCGAATAAAATGTTTTAATACGTAAACCCCCTCTGTTGAGGCTACAAGGTCCACATGCTTGCCTTGTAGCGAACAATGGAGAGGGGCCACTCTCCTGAAATCTGATGAGCGTGGAAAAAGAAAAGGAGAAAGAAAAAACAGCCAAGCATCTAGGCCTGACTGTGCTCCTCGTAAAGTTAGCAAGATGTGCATGGTTCAAAGCAGGCGCCCGATAAATTGCCCACAACATAATATCACACTGAGGCCTATGATACACTATGCTGCAGTATGCTTTTGTTCTTTCTGACGATATTTACACCAGCGTTCATACACGAATAATCATGTCCCTCGCCCCTTCCAGTGGACACCGAGTCAGATTCTGTTATCTCAGCAGGTAACAGAGATGTAGTGACCACAGACAGGCAAACTAACTGGAAATGTTGTGCCATATCATGTAAGGGGCTATTTATGCAGAAAATCATCCCGTCTTACAGCCCTAAAAGCCTATTATTCTGAGTGCAGATAGGTCTCTGCCGGGTCCCCGCGATAAGACAGAAATGCAGAGCCTATTACTTTCTTTTATGTAATGCTAAGAATTCAAGGATTCAAATGAAGACTACATACTTAACAATATTCAGATGATGGAGAACTTTACAAAATGAGGTGAAAAGGGCTATTTAAAATTGAAATAGCTTGACTAAGTGCTGCATTAAAAGTTCATTCCAACAGACAGACAGCACATATCCCTCTATCATCCCACCATTTTCTAAAACTCCATTACTGAATTTCATCTTTTTTTCCCCCCTTGTCAGTCTCCTTTATTCCAGAAGTTAGTAGAGGTCACATCTGGTGCTTTTTCCCCAGACTCTAATCTACTACTAACGTAATACTGGACTGAGGGGCCGTGTTTAGATGGAACAGAAGGAAGGGGGGGCCATTATTATTAGACAGCATCTCAGGAGTTGTAATCGAGTTACAAGCCTCTCAATTCCCTAATCTTCTCCTTGTCATGGGCTACAACTGTTAAATGGCCGGGCCTCTTGTTCCTAATTTACCTTCACATGTTATACAGCTAACAGTGGCTGCCGGCAGGTCACATGGACGTTTACATACAAGAACACCGAGCTATTGTGTTGCAGGAGGAAACATAACATTTTCTTTGGCAAAGGAAATTCTATTTTTGCAAACAGAAACAGCATTCACAGAGTGTGAAGAGAGGACGGGTGGGGGTGACGGGTCACAGAGAGGAGGCTGGAGTGACAGGGATGGATGCAACGGCCACCCTCTTCTCCATACAAAATTCAAATGGGCCTCATTTGTCATGAGTGCTTTTTAACAATGTAATTCAACACCGACTGGATCCGGCTTTCATCTCATGGATGGAATCTGGACTGGTCTTGTTTTCAAACCAGCACAGACTGCATTTTTTAATTGCAGGGACTAGCTCTCTTGTAACACAGCAAAACCTCCTTAAGCAGTGAACTGGACTGAGAAGGGCATAGGGGCTCCACCCTCAGCCATTGTGTTGGGGTCTAGATCACTGTTGTCTTTCGTATGCACTGGCATTCTTTCTTGTATCACCAGAGAAAAGAAATGTCATCTATTAGAGTAACGGGATGTAAAAGGTCAACAGGCTAAATTACAGGCCAGAAGAAAGGGTATTTATAAATAAGAATTCAAATGTAAGGAAGGTCGGAGTTCATTATCAAAGACATTCCTGAACTTATTTAGATTTCTTTTGATGTCTTTTATCAAGCCTGAAAGATTACTTTCTTCTTTGTTGCCTTAAGACAGACTGGATGTGAGCACTAAATATGTTTGTCTTCTGTTATTTTTCACAGAACCGTCCCAGGTGTGAGGAGGCCACAGTATGAGTCAAGCTGCAGATGCATGAGGGAGGCTGGGTCCACACGGATAAGCACCTCACCCCGTTTTGCTCCGTAGAGGAAAGGAGAACATTGGTTATCTGCTTCGGAAAAAGGGACCAGAGCCCTGGATTAATGTGTATACAGGCTCGACAAGGGAGCAGAGGATTCTGGGTTACCTGAAGAACTGGAGTACACAAGTGAACAGGCCTGGATTGAGCCTGTGGCACAGGGGATTGGCATGGCTCAGACCAGCTTTGTGTCAACTCATCATGCCTGTCGGGCCTGATCATAAAGAGGAGCCTTTGCGAAAGCTCACCCTGTCCTACGCACGGATCACTATACAACACCCAAAAAATCTAATTTGCGGTTATGGCTGTTGAGCTTGACAATTTCAACACCCATTAGGATTTTTAATATTACCTGAGAGTGCACGCTTTGTCAGTGAGAGGGGATGCTTTTTCTACAGGCTTATCTGCCATGGTAAAGGCATTGAAAGCATGAGCCTCTGACAACACAGAGGAGGTCATCGTCCAAACAAGGATCAGCTCGGCAAACACTGACCAGGTCAGGATATCACCCGAAACCCCTCGGACAAACTTTTCCTTTCAGACAGGATAAGAGCAAATTCAAGAGGAAATCTTGATTGGATTTTTGGTGGCTGGAAAGGATTTACCACATCGTATAAATCAGGTATGACAAATACGGATGGCTTTGCTTCTTTCCACTTCACTGACCACACCACGATTTCTAATGAGACGTGCAGGAAGAGAGGTCATGACAGGAATGCATAATTAAAGCAATAAATCAGTATTAGCCTAATTAAAAGGTAACTACACATCGATAGTAAAAGAGACAGACAGCCGGTTGGCACCTTCTGCTTTGCACCACAGTTTTGTTCCTTTCAAGGCTATATGAAGTATAAAATATAAAACACATTTTTGCAAATTAAGATTTAAAAAAATAAATAAATAACACAAATCAATTACAGCAAAGATCATTAACCTAATTTTGTGTAAGGATAAATAACACAAATTTCATCTTGTAACCTCTAAGTAACTCAAAAACATGTCCCAGTTTAATATTAATGTGCTAAAGACTTTTATAAAACCTCTTTTCTGTGAGGAGGGAGATTTCTTCCCTACCTTGTAAGGGGCCAGTTAAACCCCAGAATTTGAATGGTGAAAGGCATGGGTAATGATCTAACAGGACTTAAGAGTATGTCGGTTCCACAACAGTTCATCAACAAAGCCTGACTTTGTTCACCCTCGTGGTCTGTAGCGATGAAAGGCAGCCTTGAGATACAGAAACGTGTAAAACAACTAGGGAAAGCTATTACATTTCACAAGTGAAGGCCAAAAAGCCGAGGAACAGGGATTCAATTCACAGAGCTCACAAGTTGGAACATTTCTGATCAAAAATAAGAAAACAAAAAGCAGTTCTATTTCCAGTGCAGGTTACTTTTTAAACTTCTAACCCTAAGAAATCTCTAGCTGTTTATTGTAAAAAAAAGTTTCACTTTATTTTCACTGTCTAGCCTAATAATCAATTCATATCAGTTTAATAGGAGGAATTCAAACTGATTCTTTCAGCAGTTGTTTAATCTAGAAAGTGCTGCAGGCAGCATTTCAAACACCCAGCAATTATGAGAACAGGAATTTGGCTCTCCTTTAAAGGCCTTGTGCATTAAATGTACCCTTGTGTCTTTTCTCCAGGGGCTCTTGAGTGATTAGACTGCCAGGCAACACAGCTTCAAGATGGTGCGTCAATGCAAGGCCTTTATCCTCTTCCTCATCAGGATTGGGCTGCTGCTGGGTCTTGCTAACCCCTTGGTGACCTCCGCCTCATGTCCCTCAGCCTGCCGCTGTGATGGGACCTTCATCTACTGTAATGACCGTGGCCTGACTTCCATCCCCACTGGCCTACCCCAGGATGCTACAGTGCTCTTTCTGCAAAACAATCGCATCAAGAGTTCAGGCATTCCTGCCGAGCTCCGCACGCTCTCAAAAGTGGAGAAGATCTACCTTTACTGCAACAATCTGGATGAGTTCCCCACTAATCTTCCACTTGGGCTAAAAGAGCTCCACCTACAGGAGAACAACGTTCGGATGATTACCCACGCCTCTTTAGCCCAAATTCCCTACATTGAAGAACTGCACCTGGATGATAACTCAGTATCAGCAGTCAGCATAGAGGAGGGGGCCTTCAGGGACAGTAATCACCTCAGACTGCTTTTTCTCTCCAGAAACCACCTCAGCACCATCCCTTCAGGCCTACCCATGAGCATCGAGGAGCTGCGCTTTGATGACAACCGCATCTCCTCCATCTCAGAGCAGTCGCTGCAAGATCTCATCAACCTGAAGCGACTAATCCTGGATGGTAACCTGCTCAACAACCGTGGGATTGGGGAAATGGCTTTCATCAACCTGATCAACCTGACTGAGCTCTCGCTAGTGAGAAACTCCTTGACATCACCGCCAGCCAACTTGCCAGGCACCAGTTTGGAGAAGCTGCAGCTACAAGAGAATCATATTAATCGGGTGCCGCCTGGGGCTTTTGCCTTCCTTAGGCAGCTGTATCGCCTGGACCTGTCTGGCAACAACCTGAGCAGCCTCCCTCAGGGTGTATTTGAAGATCTGGACAATCTCACACAGCTCCTGCTACGCAACAACCCCTGGCAATGCACTTGCCGGATGAAATGGGTGCGTGATTGGCTGCGGTCGTTGCCGTCTAAAGTGAATGTACGTGGCTTCATGTGCCAGGGTCCTGATAAGGTCAAAGGCATGGCAATTAAAGACCTAACTACAGACATGTTTGACTGTACAGATTCAGAACTCATCCCCACATACGAGACAAGCACAGTCTCCAACACTTTGCGCCCCTCGCAGCCCCAGTGGCCCTTGTTTGTGACTAAAAGGCCTGTAGTAAAAGGGCCTGACATCGGTAAGAATTACCACAGCACTACCACGACTTCAGGCAGAAAGATCATCACCATCAGTGTGAAGTCAAGTAGTGCAGATACAATACACATATCATGGAGGGTGTCACAGCCCATGACTGCCCTGCGGCTCAGCTGGCTAAAGCTGGGACACAGCCCTGCCTTTGGCTCCATCACTGAAACCATTGTGCAGGGGGAGAGGAAGGAGTACCTGCTCACTGCGCTGGAGCCAGAGTCTTCCTATAGGATATGCATGGTTCCCATGGAGACCAGCAACATTTACCTGTCAGACGAGACCCCTGTTTGCATAGAGACAGAGACTGGCTCTCACAAATCATACAACCCAACCACAACTTTAAACAGAGAGCAGGAGAAAGAGCCTTACAAAAATTCCAGTCTGCCTTTGGCTGC
This sequence comes from Lutjanus campechanus, assembly GCA_027495735.1. NCBI lineage: Eukaryota > Metazoa > Chordata > Actinopteri > Lutjaniformes > Lutjanidae > Lutjanus > Lutjanus campechanus. The sequence continues at coordinate 7,358 of JAJHUR010025085.1, read as the reverse complement.
TATCATTGGAGGGGCTGTGGCTCTTTTGGCAATAATCATGTTGGCTCTGGTGTGTTGGTACGTCCACAGGAACGGTTCACTTTTTTCCAGGAACTGCACCTACAACAAAGGCCGTCGGAGAAAGGACGACTATGCTGAGGCTGGCACTAAGAAGGACAACTCCATCCTAGAGATACGAGAGACTTCTTTTCAAATGATACCTATAAATCACCTGCCTGTGTCCAAGGAGGAGTTTGTGATACACACGATTTTCCCACCTAATGGCCTGAGTTTATACAAAAGCCCACATAGCGAGAACAGTCTTAACAACAGGAGCTACAGAGACAGTGGAATACCAGATTCAGACCATTCCCATTCATGATATTGCGCATGGCCATTCGTGATGAGTGCGCGACTTAAACAGAGTGGCAAGACTTTTACAAAACACTGGATCTATAAGACTAAGGAAGCAATGTTCTGTACATTTGCCATATAATTTATATTTAAGGACATTTTATGAAGATGGAGAACGTTCCAGTTGCAGGCCATCACTGAACCATCAGTGGGTATTGTAACTAACTGCAATTCTATATTTTAGGGATTTGTAGTAATTTGTACTGTATTTCCTTTGCTTAAGGTTATCGACCAACTAAAAGAAACTCTGTGTTCTACTGAGATATGATGACTTGTCAACTGTGAAAGTGGGTTTTCATTGCTGTGTTGAACAATCAGACCTTAGAAAACCTTGTAGTATAAGCACAGGTCATTCTTTTAACTTTGTGGCTGTCTGAAAAACAAAAAGGCAAAAAAATTACATGAAGTAAACTAAGGCACAGCTGATCAACTAATTCGCAAAGCAGGCGTGTTGCCCTCTAAACGAATGAGCAGTCAGTAGCTGTCTCCACATTACTACGGACCAAGAGTCTTGCTCTCGTATTCACCTGGTATGGAGTTCGAATAACTAAAGATGAGGTGCCATGCTTTATTTCTCTGCTTTGTTCCGTGTGTGATTTTTTTTTTCTGTTTGCAAGAAGAAGAAACACAGCAAAGCAACCCAAGCAGGGTTCTGGTGTTTCTGATAGGATTGTAGGCCACAGCACAGGGCAGATAAAGCACACCGACCTTAAGGAGCTCTCTGCTCCTCAAAACAAGTAGACTGGACAGGCTGACACAGAGGACCCCCCACTATCTCTATTTGTACAAGCCAACAATGGCCAAACGACAATGGCGGCATTCTTTAGTACCATGTACCATACGTCATTCTAGTCACCAGGCCAAAAAGACGAGACATATTGGCTTTCATTAGAATTACCACAGTGGCAGCAACTTCTTGTTATGAGTATTATTTTGTATTATTTTCCAAATGAACACACTTTTATGTTTCCACAATTTGAAGTTAACTGTTCTTAACAATTGAAAACCAAAGTGCATTGTATGCCCTTTGGCCAGTCTTGTATGTGCCTTGATCCAATGCTTATTGTATTTAGCTTTTTAAGAAACCAGTGACTTTTTTTCATACACACTTGAATATGAAAAATATTGGTCATATTACAGAATAAAAGTGAACAAAAATAACCTTGCTCTTCATTACCTTGAGTACAACAAACCCCACTCAAAATAATCATTGTTTTTTATTGTCCTGTTCAATTACTCTTATCACACATGCTATACTTTTCTCTGATTGCTCAATTAATTGTTTTTCTACTTAAGATAATTCTATCTTTGTACAAATGTGAACTGGCCTGGAGTAAAAAAAAGAAGGCTACAGGGGACCTGTTTTATTCATTCATATCTCAAATTACTGTCTAGCCACACAATCTAAAAGCCGTTGGAGATGAAAAACCTAATCTATTGCTTTTTTATGCTTCACAAAGATCTTGACTCATAGCTTTAAAACCACATCGGCCCCTCCAAGACATAGTGAACTCTTTAACAATAACTCGGATACTGTTCTTGAAACCCAGTTTTCCACTCCACGGGCAGTCAGCAGAGCAACATCTGCTTGAGGCTGCTGCTGTTCTTTCGTGTGGTGAAGCCATGTGTGACTTATCCGATTGGCCAGAGAGAGAAATGTCACAGTAGAGTAGAAACAGGGCTGTGGAGAGATTGGACTCTAGGGTTTGATGAACCTCCCAGGCACCCGGGCAACAGAAAACTAATGACGAGCCACCATATGGAGGGGTGGTACAGGCGGACCCTGATGGGGATGCCCGTCCCTGCAGAGGACAGTGTGTATATATACACTGCTCCGGGCTCCAGGCAGCACACTTAATGACATGGTTGCAGCTCACCCGGGCAAGGGCCCATGAAAAGGTACACATGCAAAGGCAGTAAAATAGCTTATTAGCCCATTTTACAAATGCATCCAGCAGACTACCTTGTGAAAGCTTACAGAAAGTTAATGCATTTCAGATTTTACTCACTAGACTGACCATACTCTCACACAAAAGCACACAAGTATTCAGTATGTATCACAAAAAATATCGCATACCCACATTCACACACCCACAACCTCTTAACACAGTGAAAGCTTTAATTACAGTAAGGGGAGCCACTAAAAGCTGCACGAGCTATCCAAACCTTAAGTATACACTAACCCTGCCCTTTACACTAAATATATATCACATTAACTTGGAATTAAAGTAAACAGACAGGCTACTTTTAGAATACGGAATAGTAATAGTTTCCATATGAATGGCGTTTTTCAACTCTTCCTATCTTTTTTAAGTAAAGAAAAGTATGTGATAAAACTTTGGAAAGAAGGTAATTTTTCTTTATGACACTTAGAAGAGCAAAGCGCCCTCATCAGAGATAACATTTATCATATTTTCTAGTGTGAATTTCTACAGTAACACAAAAGAAATAATATAATGTGTTATGAGCTGTTTTTAGGTAAATTAAACCAAATAAAAAGCCGTAGGGTTTTCTCGGTCTAGCTGAAAATGTGTAAGCAGAGATCTCAGCTGGCTTCACAGCATCAGCTTCTCGCTGATGAATGAGGCGGCTCTACAAATGTTGAGAAATGGAAAAGCACTCTATTGTTTGAGCAGAGCGTCCATATGCCTAGTAATTGCGAGAACCGCTTAAAAAGTCTTATTTTCGAGCCAGAAAGACTCCAAACATAGCACACCGATGAGATCACTGCAATTTCTTAAGCTAAAAGAGCAGTCTTTTATGTGTTATTGATTAGCTTTTGGAATTAAGTAAATTACTCACATGGGTTTGAAGTAACTGAAGTATGCTGACCACTTTAGAGCTCGGAGAATGAGAAAGCGGCTCTCACATTTTCTCTCACCTGTGTGATAAATTACAGTTTGGCCAAATGGTGAAAGGAGCATGCTATTGTTGTGACTTTCACTAAAAATAATACATTAACCAGAGCAGCTTTGTGCATTTTGGCTGAACCCAAGTATGAGGCAAAATTAATGAACCAGACTGCTGACGACCCCGTGTGACCTCACTTATCACTCATGACCCTTGACTCATCTGCCCCTTTAAACAATTCTTTAATCACTCTCATGTTCTCAGTGAGGTCAGACAAGTCTTTAAACAACACAAGATGCCACATGCATTTGTCTCCTGTGTGACACACACAGAACCTAATTATGTTTGTCTTTTATGTAACCCAGAGAATAAAACTAATGGGGGCAGCTGCACTGTCTGCCCCAGGCTGCTGTTATTCTTATTGTAATGTACTGGTCAGGCAGACGGTCACATTTGCATTCCTATAGATGCTCGTATCAAAGCGCCCCCGGGTGACCTCACCATCGCCAAAAACTGGGCATGGTTCTTCTCTGTCAGCACCATTAGCAGGATCAAAAAAAAGCGGGCTGGGTGACCCTTTGACTGATTAGAGGTCAGCGAGGTAAGGTCAGACTCAGTTCAAGGATCTCAGTAGATGAAAAATGGATGCATATCAGTGCCCGCAAAACATAGCCAGTCATCAGGGACTCGGATAGGCAACCTGTCCACCACAGGGACGCTCTGCTCAGGAGAGACCTCCTGGCATTCATTATTGGGCATTTTTAGCAGGGACGCTCGAAATAATGGGGAAAAACACTACAAACAAAAGGTCAGATGTTTAACTAATGACTTAATTACCCTAAGAACCATGCAAAGGCTCACAGCATAAGGTTAAGCCGAGCTGATACAGAGAGGACAGGAGTTTTATTTGTGTGCTATTTTCAAGCGATACGGTTTATCAACATGATTAGGCACGCTCAGCCTGGTTGTTTTAATAAACTACTCAAAATGAGAGAAACTGCTTGGATTTGACATAAGGGTAACACAAATAAACAGCCATGTGTCAGCATTATGGAATTATAAAAGTTAAAGATCCCCTCCAGGCATGCATAAGACACAAGACAAATATACAAATTGTCTGCTTGGAAAAATAATGTGTCTTATAAGTTTTTTTTCCACAAAAAAAGTATAATTTCCACATTAAAATGACAAAAAATGCATCTACTCCTTCTACCTCATTTCCAAATCCAGAATGTGCAAATTTTTACAGATGTTCCAAATGTGATACATTTTTTTCTCAACAGTACCAATTCTGATACCTGAACTTAGCGAACTGAACGTTAAAAAATATATATATATGTATATATATATATATATATATGTATGTATTATTTTTTTGAATAGCTGTGTACTACTAACCCTGTATGGATCAGAGCTGCAACAATAAATCAATTATGAATCAATTATTAAATTAATGCCAGCTATTTTGATAATTGTTTAATCAGGTGAGTAACTTTTTAAGAAAAAAAAGTCATAATTCTCTGATTCCAGCTTCTTAAAATGTGACTGTTTTCTGTTTTGTTTACTCCTTCATGACAGTAAACTGAATATCTTTGGTTTTTGAGCAAAACAAAACATTTGAGGATGCCACTTTGGGCTTTGGGAAACACTAAACCACATTTTTCACCATATTCCGACAATTTCTAGCCCAAAAAAACTAATCGAGAAAATGATAGATTGACAGATTAATTAGTTACACCCCTACTACAAAAGTGATTATTGTTTGACCTGGCTTAGGTTAAATCTTTTGTAACACACGAACAAATGTATACAGAGAAAAAAAGAAGATGACTTCATCATCCTGCAGGGCAAAAAAGGTGCACAGGACACTGCTGGGAAGTAGCAGGGTCCCATTTCAGGGTTAATAAATTACACGGTGTCAAATTGATGCATTGACTCACATACCTGCATTCTAGGCAGTATCTTCCGATACTAGTATTGTTAGTGGAAAACAACCCTACAAATTTGGTTCATTTATAAAGTTTCTGCTGGGCATTCCCAGTGTATTCCCGGTGTATGTGCACTGACAGCCACACACTAGGACTGACTTCCAAATTAGTTGTGATATCACAAGTTATGCTTGTAGGCCCACCATGTAAAATCAGATTTCAACTTTCCACTTCCAGCAGATTAATATGAACAGCCTTCTAGTGTCAAACTGCACATAAATCATTCTGCACAGTAAAGCTCAGTAAAGCAGTAGGAACATGGAGAAAAACACATTTCTGTGTGGAGGGGGACTTCAAATTCTGGTCGCATACCACATAATGGTGTACAGTCGAAGGAGAAGTCTTATAAAACCTAAAAGCATATTGAATGTTTTGTTCTAAAAAAGAAACAGAGTTTAATACAGAATAAAAGCCCCTTGTTTTTAAACTCTCACTCGTAAAGTGTGCTTCATCAACACATGGGGTGGTATGCCAAAACCAACCACACATTCAAAACAAAAATAAAAGGGGTGCTTGCTGTTCCCTCTCCCTCACATCCTGCTGCACACAGCTTGCACATCAAACAGACCCAACAAACCCATGATTTAATGGCCTCTAAATGCTGAGCAGAGCGGTGCTGAGGTCAGAAGCCAAACCAAGGCTCAGGGCCTCCCACAAAGTTTGCACTTTTGCCAGTGTGTAAAATTTGCATATACCGTGTGTGTGTGTGTGTGTGTGTGTGTGTGTGTGTGTGTGTGTGTGTGTGTTTCATGTTTATGATGTATAAAAAAAGAAAATAAATGGTAACAGTTTATGCTCTGATGTGAAGAACTTGTGCTTCACATTTACCCTCTGGCACAGATTACATGTAATTGGGATGATGCAATCAGATTATAAGAATTAAGCAACTATACACAGCCAAGATTAGATTTTAAAGATGTGTAATTAAATTCTAGGTACACTGTAAAAGATTACTTTTTTATTACATCTTTAAAATATGGCAATTTTAAATTTAAGATACTTTTTTCATGTTCAACAGTGATCTGACATACACGAATCCTAGATTAAGGAAGATCTGGCAGGAGGAAAAAAGAACCTTATGTATGAAAGCCTTTTATTTGCAGTGGACATTAACATGAACATTTTGAGATGTTAAATAAGAAAAAAAGATTATTTATGTAACTCAAATTTTGGTGGCATTTTTTTTAATTGTAAGGTGTAATATTTCTAATGTTTGATTTTGAAGTAATGCAGAAGTATGCAGAATCAGATAAAATTCTTTGTTTTTGTAATTCAAAATAATATGTTACTAATTACAAATATTGCCATGGTAATTCGTGCTCAGTAACTGACTACATTTTAAAGTAATCTGACCCCCTGGATATACTTTGTATTTTGTATTAGTTTTTATTTTTATTTCATTTTAAATTTTTGTTTCCAAAGTGGGTTTGCTCATTTAAGTTAAGTTTTTAAAAATGTTAAGTTTTAGTTTAGTTTTTCATTAGTTTTCATATTATTTATTATTATAATATGTGGGTTATTTAACATTTTAGAAGTTCAGAATAGGTATTACAATACAGACAGAACACTTTGTGAAGATAATTGACTCACAGTCATGTAGACATCCCAGTCTCAATGAACACATGCACAAATTTTTTTTCATACCTAGTTTTATCTCTTAGTTTAGTTTTTGTGAACTATAATAACTTTGGTGTGGTCACAGACAGACAGATTTACAGATTGAAGAGGGGATCCTTCACATTCCTGTACATGTTACAATGAACAAAAGGAAGTGAAAACTGATTAGCCTGAGTCTTAAACAAAAGGGGCAGGATGTTTTTGATTTTCAAGCCATCTTCATCATCCATTCATGATTGCATTTGACAATGAGAGGCTCATGCTAACCCATGCGAATGTCTGCATGAATGAGATTGCTTTGTCTATTAATGTGTAATTATGAATGTTACAGTAGTTATGATTACTTGTGCTGTCATGTGAACCAGTGCACATTGTTCACACATCTAATGAACACAAAACAGATCTCACTGATTGATATGCTTGTAAGCAGAATAACCTAAAGCCACCTACTCCCTTCCTCACAGTTGTCCCAAGTCTGTCATGTGACTTTGTCGCTCTCAGTCACAAGCA
>JAJHUR010025069.1:0-39725 GCA_027495735.1 Lutjanus campechanus | reverse complement strand
ATGAGTCTGTGTTTTGGTTCGGTCCATGACAGGTCTACATCCAGTCTCTAATTAAGAAACCAACACTTAATTTCGACAAATTATTTGCAATGCTTTGCAAACTGATGAAAAATTAAATTGACTGTGGTTTGTTGATCTGCTGATCATCTCTCAGCCAGTCAATAACGCACAGCTCTGATCCACCAAAGGTCATCGAATAATTGGTGTTGCTGGCAATCCCAAGAGCCCCGAGGTGAAGTCTGATGTTTTCATTAATGCTACAGCAGAGGCGCTGTACTCAACAGCTGTGATGGACAGAAATAACTTCTGTCCAAAAGCCTTAATCTCCCCAGCTGCTGCTGGTGAAAGCATATGCACAGAAATCCTACAAGTATTGCTTTGCAGACGCCATATGAACTCACGTACACAACCGTTCGGCAGCCACAAAAGCTTGTTTTATTAGAATTAGGAATTGGACCATCGTGGCTTAATGCACTGACAAATGAAAAAAGTTTAAACCTATTCAATTTAACCACTGAGTAGACTCAGTGCCCAAACCGCCCCCCCCCCCAAAAAAAAATACTAAGAGCCAAATTGGACTGCTGTGGTTCAATCATGATCGAAGGTCACTTAGTCTTTTGTGGACTGGAAAACAAATTCAAAATGGAACGGTATTTTTGGGGGGGGGGGGAATGGTAACCATAGCATTTTCCCATCATACAACACAGCATCAACTAAATGGAAATTTTAATAATTTAATTGTTCTTCTGTTGGGGACAAGACTATTTCAAATACAAACTCTACTCAGTTCAGCGCAGATCGCTACCAAGCAACCAAAAAAGAATATCTGGACAACATTTTTCTCTTGTTCTTATTTTATAATTTATTACATGTAAGTAGTTGCACATGTAAACAGTTACTCTCCCAAACTGCTAGTATACTATTAGACATTTGTTTGAAATTTTTATTATAATTAGCATATGAATTCTGGCCAGAAACGTGTTTTGCAAAGTCACTGTGACATTGACCTTTGACTTTTAACCACCAAAATCTAATCAGTTCATCCTTGAGTCCAAGTGGTCGTTTGTGCTGAGTTTAAAGGAATTCCCTGAAGGCATTTTTGAAATATTCCACTCAAAACTTTGCACGGGAGGATCCAAAAAGAGCCCTATAAAAGGCTTTTCAATAATTCTGAGGTCCTTCAGCATACAGTCATAAATGTGCATAAATGTTTTCTTTTTTCACTGAAAATAGGGCTGTAATTAATGATTACTTTCATTATCAGTTAAACTGTAGATACTTTTCTTGATTAACTGATTAGTTGTTTGGTTTGCTTTTTTTGTTGTAGTTGTTTTGCTATTTTTGTATTACTCACATGTTTGAAATAAAGCTTTCATTCATTCATTCATTCATTCATTCATTAGAAAATGGTGAAAAATATTAATCACCTTTTCCCAACACCCAAAGTCAATGTGTCAAATGTGTTGTTTTGTCCACAACCTGAAGATATTCAGTTTACTGTCATATAGTACTTAAAAAAAACAGAAAATATTCACATTTGAGAAGCTGGAATCAGAGAATTTGGACATTTTTTAAATAAAAATGATTAATCTATTAAAAAAATAGTGGAAGATTTATGTAACTGTCAACAACTAATCAATTAATTGAGAAACGGTTGCAACACTACTGACATTTCGTGAAATCTAAAGCATCCAGCATCTATTTTCAGTTTTAGGATTACTTTTTTTTATGCATGTGAACAGTGATGTTGTCCCGTGCCAAAGCCAGATGCATCCCGTGTCCTCTTTCAGTATCTGCTTTTGTGCAGGCTCATAAAAGACAGAAGGTTCAGATATGCAAACAAAATAACAGAATGCTTCTCTTTGCTAAAACACCAACACGCGTGTGTCACTCAGCTTTCTCTGGGTTAAAATTATGGCCGTGCAGAACAAAAGCTCTGTCACTGAAGAAAGGCTGCGTTGGCTTCAGTCCAAATATGCTCTGGGACGCGGGGTTACACCCAAGGCATTTAAGCAAATATTCCATTCACAGAAGCCTATTCAGGTCAATAAATGCTGCAAAGAACACTCGAGTGACCCCAAGTTCTCCCAGATTTGTTACGAGCTCAAATTCCTAGACTGGTCTACTCTATACTGACCTATATACATGTGTTTATGTTGGAGCCGAAACAGAGGAGCTGCTGAAAAATGAGGACAGCATCAAAAAATAACATCATAAAAGTTCCATGACGGCTTTTGTAAATACTGAAGTTGCATATTTTTCCTCAAGTCAAAACATTTTGAGGGATGAGCCAACCCCACGTATACTGTGGAGGATTACAAAGCCAGGAGGAGGGGCTGGAGTCGCACTGGAAATGAGAGTAGCAGCTGTGGGCTCCAGCAGGCGCTAGGTGTCCCTGGCTTGTGTACAGCATCACATCGACGTGGACAAAACCTGGTCCGCACTCAAACAACACAGCCATTGTGCGGCCGGCACCTCAGCAGTCACCTTGGCTTCGCGCAGACAGGATGTCCAGTAATCAATCCCTCGGGGAGAGTTTCTCCAGGTGGTACTACACATTCTGCAGCCACGGAGCAGGGATTCAGAGGGATTTGAGTGGGCAGAGCGCTTTCAGACACAGCAAGCCTATGGCTTACGGGTGGAACTAAAGACTTTAGACCCTCATTTGTTTAAACTGCGCCTTTCTTTCTGGAAGTTACACATTTCTCTTGTCAAGTTCTTGCAGCGTGAAGGGGAATACATGAATATTAAGAAGAAAGAACTGTCAACAAAACAACCCTCAGAGAACCAGCCAATCCACTTTTTAACAAATTAAAAGCACTGAACTTTAAAGACAACAAAATGAGTCAAATCATGTATGAGGCAAAAAATAAGTTATTATCCAACAGTATCCACAAGTCAAGAAGAAGAAGAGGATTTTTTTTTATGTTCAAGACACAGTTGGTGAGAGCACTAAAAGTTTTTGCATCACTCTGTGGAATACATCTAACGACAAAATGAAAACGCGTTCAACATTAAATAAGTTTAAACAAATGTTTAACCAGAATTACCACCTCGTCGTTGTATGCCTCCGCTAACCGACAAGTTCCAGTTTACATCCATGTCTGTATATGTAGTGAAGACTTTGAAAGACCTTAATAAAAGGTTTTAAGTGTATTTTTTTATAACTATAATTACATGTGATTCTAGTGAATAATTTCCACTGAAAAACATGCTGTCTTCCCTTGGAGACTATTTTTACAGAGTAGAGAGGACTGATAGAGAGCTTCAAGTGTTTTTGCAGAACATAAAGTGTCAGAGTGAAGTTGATCTTTGACCTTTTGGACATAAAATGTCATCACCTCATCATTTTATCTCATTAGATGTTGATAGTGTGAAATTTTGACATAATTAGTGCACTAATTATTGTGGTATTGCCAAAAACAAAGTGACCTTTAACCCCCAAAATCTAATCAGTTCATCCTTGAGTCCAAGTGAACTTCTGTACCAAATTTGAAGAAATTCCCTCGAGGTGTTTCTGAGATATCACCTGAACGAGAAGGGGGCAGACTTGAGGTCGTAAGAACCTTGAACTTTAAACACCGAAATCTAATTAGTTTATACTTCAGTCCATGTGATCATTTGTACCAAGTCTGAAGAAATTCTATCAAAGCTTTCTTAAGATATCGAGTTCACGAGAATGGAACCAATGGATTTAACACTAACCTTGAACTTTGAACTTGGACGACCAAAACCAATCAGTGCATCCTTGAGTCCAAGTGAACTTTTGTACCAAATTTGAAGACATTCCCTTGAGATGTTCCTGAATTATCTTGTTTACAAGAATGGGGCGGATGGACTTTAGTGTGACATTGACCTTAAACTTTGACCTTTGACCACCAAAATCTCATCAGCTAATCCTTGAGTCCAAGTGGGCTTTAGTACCAAATTCTGGGTACGGACAACCCACATAAATCTTCTGGCCACAGCTGTTGCCAGAGCAGAGGCACAAAAAAGGGAGTAAGTACTCACTTCTTCTTACTCCTTTTTTTTCTTTCTACTGGATTTTGCTTTTAAATTCATTTGCTCCTCTTGTTAATGTTTGTTTTCTTTGTTTATTAACATGCTCAAAATAAAAATCTAAAATCTAAGCTACTTGATTTCACTTTACAGCTCAATGAATTCCATCCATAAGGACTTCCTCAAACTCACCTCTCCTGCCAGTGATCTGAAATACTCGTAAATCAGAGACCACTAGACACTGAGGACAGACAATTACACAGTACACTCTCACAGCCACTTCACAGTTTCATCAGCCGAGGTTATTAAAAAATCTGACATTTCTCTGTGCCGAAGACATTTGGGATGGAATGTGAATATAATAACCTAATTGAATAAACACATCATTCCATGTTAGCAGAGCTTGGCAGTGAGAGCGGACTTCTGGCGCTGGTTTCTTTGACCACCCCGCACGGCTCCCACTCAACTTTCTAATTGGTCTAGTGCGGCTAATCAGACCACCATGCAGGGTCCAAATGGTAACTGTTACAGAGTGAAACCAGCACCCTGTGAAAATCTGACTTGGGGGATTTGGGCCCGGTAAGTAGATTATGGTGGTAGGAGCTGGTGGAACCCGTAATGAATGAGCTGAGAGTTTCTTTTTTCCCCCCTCCTCTTGTCGGTAATCCATAAACAGCTAGAGAAAGGGGGTCTGGGGAGGAGTGTGGCAAGGTCTGATATTAGAGAGGGCAAGGAGGAAAAAATAACTCCACAGGTAGATACAAGCCCAAAAAGATTGGTGACTATTTTGAAAACAGATTAATTGTTGGAGTAACGCCAACAATTTACTAGTTCATGCCTCTCATTGTCATTTTTTGCTGCTTTTCTTTGTCTTATATAACATTAATCTAATTATCTTTGGATTGTTAATCAGACAAACAAGTAATTATAAACAAATAGTATTACCCACAGTAGATGGTGGACGACGTCCCAGGTTCAGAGAAGCAGAGAGGAGTATCAGGATGGAAGCTAATCAGGGGCAGCAGCACAATGTACTTTAGCCACCTAAAAACCTCACCTTAAAAAAATCTACATCAGTATAACTGTACACTATATTTAGAATAATTTCACTGCTTTACCTTGCGGTAAATCATGACAGATTTTCCGATGCCTTTTCCGTCATTTAAGACAAATTTTGCTCTCTACAAAGCAACCAGACTCCTTAAGGAAAAACAGTAATTTTACCAAACAGAAAAAAAATCTGGTCTACTGCTGCCTTTATGATAAGTTTATTTGTTATTGTGTGACTCTGGTGAATCCAAACTGCCTTTTTTAAAACACCACAGTCACACAATAATATAAAGAAACTAAGTGATCCAGGCAGTGGTAGACCAACAACTCCTGTGTTCTGTGAGGTAAAATTACAGTTTTTCCTTAAGGAGTCTGAATGATATTTTACTTATTTAATGGTGGCTTCCCATAGCAAGAAGCTGTCGGATATGGAGCAGGAATTTCATGGAGGCTATGAATGCCATGGCTGCTGTGCCCCCTCAGTCTGGCCTTATGCCCCTTAATTATACACCCCCGAGGCCACAATGGCCTCGATATCCCGCCCGCACTGCCCCAACTGATTCTGCTGTTTTCTCTGCTGCCTCTTTCATGTCATTATGGTTTTTAGACAACAGTTTCTTTTGTTGAGATGTCGAATTTTTATTAGGCAACATCAAGTGAAACACCACACACATCACCAGTGGGGGGTTCGATTCCAAGCCTGGTATGAATGGCTGGAAAAGGTAAAACCGTCCAACCAGGAGCCTTAATCAAATTCATCCGGATGTGTCAATGATGAAATTGCTTATATATCGCTACATTATGACAGCATTACTATAGATAAGTAGGTCATACAACCCCACTTCAAATAATACAAACTGTTTTTAGGAAACTGTGGTTAATTTTTTCCACCATTACTTGACATTTTAAACACAATTTTATGACATTTTATTGACCAAACGATTAGTAAATAAATTGAAAAAATAGTCAGCGGATTAATCAGTAAAGAAAATAATGGTTAGTTGCAGGTGGCTGCGCATTTTATTCAAAAACCACTTGAGACTTACTATGTTCATGAGTGTGAGAACATAATTCTGCACGTGCTCCTTGCCATGAAAGCGCACCACTGAGTCGTCCACGGCCAGCAGCACCTCGATGTTGTAGTCGTCTTTCTTGGCGTGTCTCCTCTTGCGCTCTGACTCAGACAGTTTATGTTCGACAAGATCCAGAGCCGTGGGGAGGTTCGCGATCCCGAAGTCTGCCACTGCAAAATATGACCAGGACATAAACAAGTCAATGAATGGACTGTGAGAATCTGCTGCGTGTATGCTTTTTTTTCCTTCTCTTATTTCAGCTTCTGTGAAGTGATATACTGGATGTCTTTGTCAAAGCAGACATAAAAATATCTCAGGATGCTCAGGATGAATCCCATGGGATTATTGACAGGCCTGTGGACTCTATTTTCTAAACCTCTTGATCTCAAGTCAAGATACTCCTCTTAGACTCATAAATCTGCGGCCCTCAGAGTCAGAAGTGTATTTCCTCTCTGCCCCACATTCCACCTAACTATAAGATATGCATTCAGAGCATGAATCCCAGCTGAGTCAAACAACACAATAAAGCACTTGAACTGTTTTTTGAATGTGTGATATTCTCGTACAGTCTGTTGTGCTTGAAGCAGTCACTGAAAGACAGAAATTGTGTGAATTTGGATTTTACAGAGACTGTGTGGTGAAACAGCAGTTCTCTCAAGACACAATGTAACGTCAGACGCACAAAAAAAGAAGTGAGATGCAGTGATCCACACATTCAGAATATATACTTCACAGTCAAGAATATGCAACAGAGAATTATTTTGTTTGTTTCTGAAGCACCTCATCCGCATGAAAACACAAGTAACACGAGTAACAAATCATTATTAGATTCAGGTACTGGTTCCTTTTAACCACAGTTTGTTAAAATAGCATCTTTTCCCTATATTTCATAGAAAATCAATTACAAGATCTTGATGTTACGCTACATAAACAAGCAAACAACACACCGATACACGATCTGCTTGATGGAGGTAATGACACACTAAAACGTAATTGCAACATGTCACGGAGAACACGGAGAACACGCCTGGCAGAAATAGCCTCGTTCAAACATTCACGGCATGTTTTCTTCCTTGAAGCTATGAATTATTGCAATTGTCTGTAAAAGACCGTAGTGATTCAAGCGTGCCAGATGCAAATGGAGACACTTTATCGTATGCATACCAGAAAATCCATTGGATGAGGTATTTTCAGATCGACAATGCAGGCATTCTGCAAAAAACATTTAAACAACTGGTTCCAGGCAAATTTCCTCAAATACAATTTATTCTATATAAGAAAAACAGATAAACAGATACATTCATGACAGATGAGAACTTTTTGGTGCCAGTTCCACTAAATTAAGACAAATGTGATCAACAACTGCAAGAACTGAGCTATGTTTTAACAAACAGTAAACAAAATAACTGTTGCAAAGCTGTATTTTAACTGTAATTAATGCCACATATGCTTACATAACACACACATAAAATGGATAGAGACATTAATTGAGTGCGACAGAGTTTAAAATGTCATTTCAGTTTATCTAAAACTTCAGCTGTGGTAGAAAGAACATTCAAGGGTCAGTTTGCTGTTGTGGAAACAGCATCACCTGGTTTAGAGTTGGTATATGTAAGAACTGGCCATCAGTTGTATTCATACTCCAAACAAACAGGGGGCAGTATGTCAACAGAGTAACCAGTCCTATTACTAGGTAGTCTGACTCATCGGATGCTCTCTGTGGGTATGAGTCTGCGGTGATGTAGTCATTTTAATGCCTGAGCTTCCAAATGTCCCATCAAAACAAGTCCCTCCAGTCACTATTTTTGCACTATTTTTGTTGCATCCCACGCTTAGCATCACTCAAGACAATTGTGATTGGTTTAGAGAAATATAAACAAGCCAGAGTCTTTTTTTCTGTGGTTGGAGGTCTGGCTATACTGGCTGTACTGGCTGTACTGACTAAATGCCGGCTGACTGTGCCCTGATTGAGAGCTCGGAGCACCAGGGGAGTCTTGGTGCTTTTACTGCTAGCAGCGGAGCTCTGGACTGCCGGAAGGAGGAGGGTTTTCAGGTCTGGGGCAGTGGGGACCCAGCAGGGAATGCTGTGCTGTAATGGTCACCAGAACCAATGTGATGAAACAATCAAGAATGTAATCAACAGAGGGCGCTGTGCAATGCACAACAACCTGTAAAATATGACACCCCCACTTTGGTTCCCACGGAAAGCCAGGAACCAACTTTTCAGGTTCTGAACCAATTTCTTTTTGGTAGAAATGCTCCAACGACAAAGAACAGAGTACCAAAGTGATTTCCAGCAGCTCCAACCAGCTGACTGTGGGCATGACAAAGACAAGGTGGGTTCAGGCGGGGACAGGAGAGGCATGAAGCAGCAGAGGAGCCAGAGGGTGGTCGGCATCAGTCCGCACCCAGCCCCCAGAGGCCTACACGGGGTGACAGGAGAAAACAGCAAGAAAACCCCCTAAATGTTGTTAGACTGAAGAACGTCAGGACACTACAGTGACTCTTCATCGCTTCTTAAGCAAAGAAAGTAGTATTGGCTGGTTAGCATGCTAACCTCTGTAGACATCTCTGCAATATATAGAGATGTCTTTGACACAATGTCAAAGCTGTTATTTCTTCACATTCTGTTGATAACTGAGTTAATTTTTGAAAGGTCTTTTGAAACAGAACTGTGAAAAGTTTTCGCAACAGTTAAGTGACTAAGACTTGACTGAACAAGGCCACATATACCAGACACTAATGCTTCTTTCTGTTAAATACATTTTGCTGGAGAGACTTCATGATTGAAGGTAATATGTGAAGGTACAGAAACAGAGATGGAAAAGCTCCAGTAAAAATGGCAGCACTCATGAACAAAATGCATTTCACAGGGTTGGTAAAAAAAAAAAAAAAAAAAAAAAAAAAAAGAGGTTTGAAAATGAGAACGAGCAGCTTGATTGAAATTGTTCCTGAGGGTGTTTGAGCTAGAAGGCTGTGGGGCAAAATGAAATGAGGCACACATCAGTTTTAGATGCTGGGAAATGGAGTGAATTAGTGAGTATAGTGAGTCTTCCACCAGATGCTCAAGCTATTGTTGTCGCAAGGAAGGAGGAATAGAAATGGAATTCATGATGGAGTTGAGTCGTTTGACTGCAAAGAAAAGGTCACCCTCTTCCTCCTCCCCTCCCTGGTCCCCAGTACTACCACTGGAGCCCAGCATTCCTCACTTTACCACCTGGTTTAGGGAGCACTGCCTCTGCTGTTAAGCCTAATAAATACAGACTAGTGATAAGAGTTTAAAAGCTGCTGAGTTCAAGTGCCACAGCAAAAGAGCAAAACAATTCCCTATTTACACAACTAATACAGTTTTGGATTCATGTTTCTGGCCACTTGATCAATACAAGTTCAGTATTCTTGTTTTAGCTCTGTTTTTGGTCTGCACCAACTCCTGAGAAAAATAGCTGGTTCTTCAGATGCTACAAACTCCACAATGTTCACCAGCTTGTCACTACCTATTACCCCTTTTCCATACACATGCCAGCTTCAGCAGCATAAAGGTGTGTCTTTTACCTGAAGAGGAGCCGAGTGACTACAGTGAATAAACACTTAACTTCCTATAAATTCTTCACAGTTAAAGTCAGAACATGAAACAGTACAATAAAGCAGAAACCTGTAAGTACAAACAGCGACACAGAGAGAAACTAAATGTCAAATCACAGAGATCCAGTTAGAAGCTGCAAAAGTACTGAGAGCTGGGGAGATGGGGTGACTGTCAAGGGTTGGCCACACTTGGCGAGATGTCACCACAGATTTTGAGAAACTTAGGCAACATTTAGTCTCTCGTCTCACAGAAGGAACCAAATCTTAAAGGGTTAATGTGTAAGATTTAGTGGCATCTAGCAGTGAGCTTGCAGATTGCAAACACGTTGTCACACTCCGCTTCCACACATGTACGACAACCTAAAGTGGCAGCGAAACTTGCACGAAATGCAAAAGGACACATCAAGAGCCAGCGTTTGTTTTGTCTGGGCTTCTGTATATTCTGTATATTCTGCCAACAAATCCCCACAAACCTCACACACAGTTTGTGAAAACAGTTTGTGGTTTTCAAAGTAAAGCGAGAACAAACTAGCTGTGATGAAACTTTGACAAAATTTATTTAAAACTGACAAATCGATGTTCACTGCGGTGGTTTATAGTCTGTAAATAGATGGTCATATCATATGGAAATCAATGGAAATCAATGACTGCCTGAAATAGCAGGAAAAACATTCAAGTTGTGCTACAAGGTATGAGTGGGCTAAAACATACACAACCTCTGGTGCTTTAAATGCAGATGACACACTGCCTGAATTTATATTCATTGATTTATTTTGGACGCTGACCTTGTATTCTTCTCTCTGACGTGCTGTCATACTGTCCTTGCTGCCCTGACCCTCCAGGGCGGTTACACACATGCATTCACTCACATGTGCACACCCACGTACTCACATACAGCCAAAAAACACACAAACAGACGCACACATAGTGCTTTATGTTTCCACTGACATCACGTTGCTTCCCCCTCGCCTACCTTCATTGTGGAGGTCCTCCCTCCGCTGGCTCGTCTCCCGTTTGATGGCTGACCTGCGGTAGACCACGTGGACACGCCCCTTCACTTCCACATCCTGTTGGCCCTTCTCGAGGGGCTCGATGAAAAACTCCCCATTATCAGTCCGGATCAGACCTGCCTGGAAAAAGAGGGCTTCAAATTAGTGCGCCCCTCCTCCTTCAAAGCACGGTAATTCCACTGGAGCCAGTAATTATAGTGTGCCTGATCAATTGGAAGATTTAGAGAGGGGCTGGATGTGGGGAATGACGCAGGTAGACAGAATTTGGGGCCCTTAAAGCTCAAGATTTATAGAGTGCCACCATGATTTCACACTGAACAAGATGATGAGTAGAAATGTCTCAATTCAGCCGTATGTTTCCGTCTGCTTTATGTCTTTTAATGAATTCTAAGAAAACCCCTCTTGGATATTCAAATAAAGTGGAATTTTCAAAGAATTCAAAGCCTGTGTTGAATATGCTTTTTAAAGTTCTCACGTTCTCTCAAGCTGTCAGGTGTGTTTCAATTAGCAAATTTCTAAGACGGAAGCCCTTTCAACTACCCACAGAGAGCAGCTGCAATCTGACAGCTTTCATTCCCGTACATCCAGAAGGATATTATTAGGTGCACTTATTTTTGAATGTCAGTTAAAAATGGCCCCTGTGAAAATAGAATTTGCCTTTGTATTTTCATTTATAGGAAGAGCAATCATTATTTGACCTTTACTGCTGATTAGCATGACTACAATAATTCCGCTGGAGCTGCACTGGGAATATTTTAAAATTGTGTTCCACCATCAGCATTTAAATGTACCACAACTCACTGACATGTCACCAGAAATGCAACAACACTGCAACAATCCATCCAAGTGACATAATTTTCAAAGAAATAAACCCAAAACTCTCTTCTTAAATGTAAGTATTTCCTAGTGTCTTTAGTCCTAGGCTTTGGGAAACAGTAATCAATATTTTTGACCATTTTTGACATTTTATGGACCAAACAACTAATTGATGAGTCCAGGAAATGATCCACAGATTGATCAGCAATGAAAATAATGTTGTCTGATGTTAATATAAAAAAAATACTAATTAGTGCAGCTTTATTTTTTAAAGGAAATGTTTGCAGAAAAACATATTCCAAAAAGCATTTTGGGTTTTGGCATCAGTACCAAAGGAAAAATACGAAAAATTAATTATAGGTTAGGAACAGTTGTCACGTCTGCCTTTTCTGCGGTGGATCCTTTAATGATTGTTGAATGTCAGTGAAAAATGCTCCTCATGAAAAGAAGACATTTCCTTGTTATTTCAAAAGCTGACATTTACTCTTGATTTGCATACGTGCTATAACAAAATAATCCACTGGAGCTGCACTGGGAATATTGTGGAATTGTGTTTCACCCTCAGCATGAAAACACACCACAATTCACTGACATATATGCAAGAAACACTGCAACCATCCATCACGATGGCATAATAACATGGAGTTTGACACTTTAAATTACACATGACATGGCTTAAGCTTTTGCTGTAGCTTCCAGGTTGACAACAAAGAACCAAAGAGATGTTGCCTCACTGCATGTCTGTGCTGCAGCATGTTTACTGGCGTCGACACAACACATAAGAGAGGGCAAACATTTGCACACACACCATAAAGTAAACATCCTCTGTTTCAGGCCTCTTTGTTGTAAACTTAATGCAACTGAGGCAAATATTTAGATGGACTGCACAGGGAAGCCAACGTCCAGCTCTGATTCACTCTCACACAGAAACAATCATGATATAAGCATTTGAAAATGTTATCGCTTACCTCACGTTGTTGTATTTAAGTCATATTCAGTCCCTGGTCTCAATTTAGTCTAACTGTTATCATTAAAACTACTTTTGACTTTTACCAGACAGCATCAATCTGGACTGATTCAGTGCAGATATAACCAACTTTGTGTCCTTCTTTGGCCCTGCTGATGCCGTTATTACACAAGTAATCAGGTCATTATGGTAAGTGGGGTTTCTCTGAGAGCTGGACAAATATAATTATGCCCCTAAATTATCTCTTTAACATTTTTATCATTTATTCACTGCCTGTTCTGTCTGCATATCTGCAAATACATTTGCTGATTATGTAATGTCTGTGTTACTATGTGTGACCTTTACTTTGGTCGATTACCTCAACACTACATTGGGTAGAATGCTAATAAACCTACTGAGTGATGTTGCACTGCAGGTCAGTTTATACTAACTTGGCTGGGGAGCCAGAGTGTGGCTTGCTGAAGTCCAGCACAGACCACAGTTCAGGGTGTGGACTGGTAGCTGGAGAGGGGCCAGTCCTCCTCCTGGCACTGCCGAGGTTCCCATGAGCACGAAACGGAGCCCCTAACTGTTCCAGGGTATGTGTATGGAAGCCCCCAGTGACAGAAAAAAAGATACAAAATCAAAATTGTGAGATAAGAAGTTGAAATTATGAGATAAAAAGTTTAAATTATTATATAATTATGACTCTATCTCATAATTTAGACTTTTTAAGCTCACAATTATGACTTACATGGGAATATCTTTTTTCTTTCACCAGCGAAAATGGTGTGTATTTCAGGCCTATGTGTGCATAAAAATAATAATGGAATGAAAAACTTTAATCTCCCAAGGGAGAAAAATTATTCTTCTTTATTCAGTGAACATCATCACCTACCAGAAAAAGGTTTGACACATTTTTAGATTATTTAAATGAAAATGTGAGAACAATGTGACTGTGTGAAAGTGGTCGCTCATGATGACAAAACCAAAGAAAATTATCACCTGAATCTGCGGCTCCCCTACAGCTTTACAGAGCTTTTCATCGGGTTTCAGCTCACTATGCAGCCGTCTGCCCACATTTTTAATGTTTTGGTAAACTCTCACAGCTCTCATAGTGTTGTTTTCAGTCACAGTAGGCAGCTTTTTTCATCAAAACATGTAGTATACACTACCTGCTCAGCACCAAACAGCACAGACACGGTTAGAGACCAGCTGGTGAACTTAGTGGAGCATTTTCAGTACAAGCTAAAGGGGCAGATATTCCCCTCAGGAGTTGTTGGGAGCCAAAATCAGACAGAGTGAATATTGGTCTTGCATTCATCAGGGGGCTGGAAACACAACTACAGTGGAAATACTGCTCTGTAACTGCTGATCTGTAAATAAGCAACTGTTTCACCATATCAGCTTAAAGGTCCAGTGTACTCATACATGTGACATTTTCATATAAAATTATGTTATTTAAAAAATAAATCATTTTACATGTTTAGCATATGAGTGTATGTGCATGAGTGTGTGCTCCCTAATTCATGGTAATATATGTGTATGTTCATAATATTCATGGATGTGTGTGCCCGTGTGCATGCATGCCACCGTATGTTACCAAACTTGAAGTAAACAAAGTGGTATCCTTCTTTAATATTCACTGCTGTTCCAGCCTGTATGTGTAATCAATATCAACATTTGCCCAAAGCTTTCACTTCCATATCACCATTTTTCCTTTGTTGGATCATGCGAGGACAGACGCTATTCCAGGGCAAGAGATAGGGTCACCAGACTATGACGGGGCTTACACTTAAGACACTTACACAGACATTTCACATTCGCAGCTATTAGCAATTTAAGTCCTTTGAGACCGTTTCAAATAATCTGAACTATCCCTTCAACATGTTTCTCCTATTTAGGATATTTTTTTTGTCAAAATGGGGCATATTGTTGGACAAGTGGTGTGACACTGCAACATAATTTATTCAAATCCATCCGAGGAACATTGTTCCCTTATGTTTCCTGTCACAGTCCGTGAGCTGTGTCTAATAAAGGCAACTGAAACAAAACAAAAAATATAATAAATAAAAACACAAATTTGCAGTCAGTAATGGTGGGTCCAGGGGTGATAACTGATTAGCTTGTGAGTAACAACTTTTAGCTGTTAATTAAAGAAGAACACATAACCCAGTGTGACCTAAATGAAGCAACAGCAAAGCATCCTCTACTAATGAACCAAAATAGTCTGAAGTCTTGACACATTGCTTATTTTAGTTGACATCTTGTTCCTATTAAGCTGTGCTTTGTGAACACTTTGCACAGTGCAAGTGACATTTCTCATATTCCTCATCCTCACGAAGAAAAAAGTCCATCCAGCCTATCATTATGCTCATGAAGAAGGCACACCAACAAGATTTTGGCAAGAATGTGTGTATTTACAGCTGCAAAAAGAAGTCTAAATACAGTGCAGCAAAGAGAACGCTGTGCCTAAAAACAAAAAAAAACCTCAGGACTAACAACACAAACGCTGTGAACTGAAGAGTGAAGATGTGACAGTGAGGGCAAAGAGGAGTGAAAGAATCTGTCCAGCCCCTGACCAGGAAATGCCAAGTAAGACATGCTCGAATACTTCCTCTGTGGTCTCTTATTTCAGCAGTGGGTGGAAAGTGAAGCCGGGTCTGTGAGGGGAGAGAGCAGCAGCATCTGGAAGGGCCTACAGAGGAACCCAATGTAAACATACATGTACACTGCATGGTAAAGTCTCGGCTAGGCGAGGGTCTCCTCTCACAGGTGAGGAGGGGACACGGAGTTATTGGATTTTCCAAATTTATGCATCATGCATGACTGAAATTTACATTTATATTAAATAATAAAGACCTGACAATGATGATGTATTAGCATATGTGACCTAAAACCTCAGCAGCACTGCTTCATTTACAGCAAAAACAATTAATTAGTAAATCGATTAACAGGAAATATATTTGCTATTTATCTGGGGAATCCTTAAAATATTTTTTGGATCCAGCTTTTCTCTGTTTCATATCACTGTAGACTGAATATTTGTGGGGTTTTAGGCTGACAAAATAATCATTTTGACAACATCAACTACAGTATCAGGAGCTACTTTCTGACATTTTACAGGCTGGACAATTCATGGATTAACCCATTAATGTCAAACTGACTGTTTGAAGTGGAAACAGAGGATTGGCTGTGGAAACTGTTAAGACATGTGGCTAAACATGACAAAATCTCTTCAGAAATTTCACATTATCGCGCCTTGACTGGTAGAGTTTAAAAAAGCAACAATATAAAAAGTTTAACATTAACTTGACTTGCTAAATATCAGATTTATATTGGATCAAAGCACATATTATTGAAAGGGAAGTTGTTTTGAATCCAATAACAGCATGCATTTCATATAACTCCTTACAGCCATTTTTGTATCATAATATATTTAGTCATTAGTCACATGGGATTAATCATTTGTGGACATACGGATTCCTATAACCACATGTTTAAAAACATGTATGCACGTAATGACCAGATAGCGTTTCCAATGCTCTTTTTTGGGAGAAATGATGAGAAATGTAGCTCAGTGACTATTAGTTTCCATGCATTTCTATACCCATAAACCCCAGAGAAAAGCATGGGAATTCATGGGTATAGTTGTATTCTGATTAATTAAAAATAGTATATTTCTAGGAGAATATTACTGTTTAATTACACATTGTCACCTGTATTTGCACTGTGGTTATTTTCAGCACAGAGTAGCGTCTGCAGAGCTTCCTGTCAGGGTGCATTCAGCCCCAACAAGCTCCACCAATCAAATAGCTGGGGCAGCAAGCTCAGGCTACAGCAGGTACACTGTTGTTTTAATGTGTTGGCATGCTAAGATTTGCTGATTAGCCTAGAATTAAAGTACAGCTGAGTCTGATGAGAATAGCAAAAAGAGGAGCTCATGTGTATCATCTTCAACTGCTTATAGTCAGTTCTGATGCCCTGAGATTTGCCTCACATGCTACAAACATCAAATACGTTTTAATTTGCTTATGTGCTATACATTCTATCATTGTCACTGTGAGCTAGTGTTGCACAGCCAGAACTATCTCCACACTTCATTTTAGCTCTGTGCCAGCTCTGGAGAAAGTGAGTGACTGTGAGCATGTTAGCATGCTGGTGTGAACATTTAGCTCAAAGCCCTTCACAGAGCCGCCAGCGTGGCTGTAAACTCATGTTAGTAACTGAGAGCTTCCCTCATTTGTCTCGTGACAGCTGGTCAGTAGGAGGACTCAGTTTGGAAATATTTTAGCGGGTCACTTAAACAATAACTGATTTTGAGAGGAGGCTTTTTTTTTTTTGAGAGGAGTTACATCGTCTCCAGAGGAAATTACACCCTTGAGGCTTGAATCTCCTCTCACAGAGTCATGAAAATAACAAAGGTCAAAGCCAAAATCTGACTTTGTTTTGGGATCTTCTTGTCAGACTGAACTGAACTGAGTGTGTACTTCATCATTTCTGAGAAAAAATTAGCATGTGCGAATGCCACATTGCATTTATTGTTTTTCAGATTTCACACTGTGATACTGAGATTAGCTGTTCTAGGTCAGTTTAAGGGATGTGGCAGTTATCAGGTTCCATATGATTGAGTGTGAACTCACAGACCTGGGGATCATTATGAGATCTGCAGTGCTCAGCAGAGGTATAATTTGTGTCAGAGTGAGGTTCAGACAGTTTCTCCTGCCTCTACAGTTTTAAAAAACGCTCTAAAGTCAAGAAGGCAATGAGGCATCCAGCGGTGTCACTGACATCTTTAAAAAAAAAGCAAATATAGCTACACCTTAAGCTCACCAGTGCACTAAATTCCACACATCAGTAAGAGCAACTTTGAAGGCGGATATTTACTATTTGTAATTTCAAAGAGACTTCTTTCTGCTATTCAAACTAGCAGCTGGAGTCTGTCACCACCTGCTCAGTGCAGCAAACACACTAATGGAAGAAACAAATGGAGAGGGAGCTGGTGAAATCAGTTTACTGCTGCAGTTCTGTCTATTTTAAAGAAATATGTTAGGCATGAATATGAATATGCTAACAGACAAAGGCATAGGTTCGGTCTCAGAGCTGTGGAGGCCACAATGAAGTAAAAACAAACAAAAAACCTTTTAATTAACTGAGCACGGGCACAATCACGCTGCAAATGAACCACAGCTGTACCTACATGCAGGTGCAACTGTGTGATAGCAGTCTGTAGGGGGGCAGCTTTGGCTCCAGAAGTGAGGATGACAGAGGGTAAATGCAGTGCAAATGGGAAATTAAACTATAACTGGTTATTTTATTTTCATAATGAAGGCAGCAAGAAAAAGACTGAAAATGCCAAATGCTAAGAAGCAGAGTTGCAATAAGCATTGCAAACCTACTTTTAGTTTCTTTCAGCTGCTTTATTGTCTTATTTTTCACTCATGTTCAGTTCTACTGCATTTTAGGACAATTGGAACACAAACCCAAGTCCGGGCTAAGCAATATGGTTTATGAGTATTATCTTTTATTCTTTTTAGGCTATGCGATATATATCTTGACGTACAAATTATCTCTAAAACAACATACCTTAAATTCTCAAATAGGACAAACATATGATCATCATATAGAATATTATGCATTGCTGTAGATTAAGCTATCCAGCAGTATATGAAGTAGGTTTAGGGCTGGGTGTTATGGACAAAATCAAATATCACAATATTTTTGAGCCAATATCTCTATATTGCAACTGTATTGAAGAGATGACTATTTGTGCTTTCATAAAATATTAACACAATGAATGCACATGAATACACAATAGAACAGCTTAAACAGTCTGGTAAATTCAGAAAATGACAGCACTTTACTGCAATGCCAGAAAAAGACAACGCTTATACTATATCAAGATTTAATGTGATTCCTAGCCTGAGAGGCAAGACCCAGGGCAAGAAGACCACAAAGCACTCACTCCACCACTCGCTGTTGCCTGATAAATTTCTTGCTTTGTGCACATGCCAACGATTAACTGCGTCTCAGATGAATGAGTCAACATTGTTATCAACTCAGATCTTCCCTGTGGCGGCTGGACAGTCAGAACAATGTTTAGTAAATCAATTCCTCCAACCATCCCCAGTGGAAATTACACCCTTGCTTACAAAGATTACAGCCAAGTTCTTTTTCTTGAATGAAAAGAGACATGTAAGTGGCAGACAGACAATGTCACAATACACTGCCGGTATTCGGTTGTTGTGACAGACATCAAATATGGTGGTCTTTTTATTGTCTACTGAGGTAAATAGAGACGTCCCCTCAGGCTCATGAATGACAGATACAATCTTAATATGGAACAACGCCACAGGCCACGGATGTCTGAGCTGCAGCATGCAAGAAAATCAAAATCCAGCTGTCATTCCAGGGGATTAACCTGTAATTTGTGGCAGATTGATTAAAAACATGTAATTTCAGGTGCGGGGTCTTTCTTTGTTGATCCACAAACAAAAGATGAAGAAGGAGAGGGTGAAAAGGTAATCTGCTGCTCAACAGTGAGATCAAGGTATGCACCCCTTTCCACCAGGTCACTCGGTTCACTATGAATTTTAGTCCATGACAAATCTGACCTGCCTTGCAAGAAAGGACACTTGACGTAATATTCATGAGGCACTGACAGCAGTGGACATGTTGGTGATGCTGGATGAAAGCCTCTGTGGCCGTGAGATCAATAAGCCGGGGAGTAAATCATGGCTGAGTGGTGTTGAACTACAGAGCAGCAGAGTCGCGAGTTTGAAATAATCGTATGAGACAGCTTGTGGGAGCAGGGGATTACTACCTGATTCCTTTTTATCAGCTTTCACGTCTCACTGTGCAGGGCCACAAAGGGCAAGCATAGCTGGTGATCAAGACAAGGATTATCAAGAGAAAATTGGTCTCATAATCACGGACACTCATCTGCATAGAACTGACATCAAAGAGGAGAAAAATGATATTAATTTAGACATTAAATGAAGCACTTTATTAAAGTGGATGATTATCAGGCTGCTATTAGCGGCTAATTGGTGTTCATACAAAAGCTAAGAGCAGAGGTAGTCTTTGCATGATCGTAGAGGAAGTGTAGAAGTAGTAGAGGACATATCAGTAGTGACAGTATTAGTAACATTAGTAGTATTATTAGTAGTGGTATTAGTAACTTAGTTGTAAAACAAGATGCAGTTGTAATACTGGTACTACTGAGGACAGTAGTGGTCGTAGTAATGGAAGAAGAAGTGGAGTAGTTGCGGAAGAAGAAGAAGAGGAAGAAAAAGAAGAAGAAAAGAAGGAGAGGAAGAAGAAGAAGAACAACAACAACAACAAAAAGAAGTGGAGTAGCAGTAGTTGCAGAGGAAGAAGAATCAGAAGTGAAGTGGCAGTAGTTGCAGAAGAAGAAGCAAACGAAATGGAGTAGCAGTAGTTGCAGAGGAAGAAGAAGAAGAAGAAGAAAAGGAAGCTGAAGAAGATGAACAACAACAACAACAACACCAAACAGAAGTGGAGTAGCAGTAGTTGCAGAAGAAGAAGAAGAGGAGGAAGAGGAAGAAAAAGAAGTGGAGTAGCAGTAGTTGCAGAGGAAGAAGAAGAAGAAGAAAAGGAAGCTGAAGAAGAAGATGAACAACAACAACAACAACAACACCAAACAGAAGTGGAGTAGCAGTAGTTGCAGAGAAGAAGAAGAAATGAAGAGGAGGAGGAAGAGGAAGAAAAAGAAGTGGAGTAGCAGTAGTTGCAGATGAAGAAGAGGAAGAAGAAGAAGAAGAAAAGGAAGCTGAAGAAGAAGATGAACAACAACAACAACAACAACACCAAACAGAAGTGGAGTAGCAGTAGTTGCAGAAGAAGAAGAAGAAATGAAGAAGAGGAGGAAGAGGAAGAAAAAGAAGTGGAGTAGCAGTAGTTGCAGAAGAAGAAAAAGGAGAAAAAAAAGTGGAGTAGCGGTAGTTGCAGCAGCAGAAGAAGAGGCAGAAGAAGAAGAAGAATGTGTAGTAGGAGTACCAAAAGTATAAAAGTAGAAGAGTAGTTGTAATAGTGGCACTTGTGGTATGAATGCAAAATTCATAGTTTGTTCTTTCTCTACCTGGTGCCATCACTTATTCTATATTATTGTATTATTCTCCCATATATAAAATTGAACTAGTGTGTGTGCAGTCATTTCAAAATTGCTAATTAATTTTTGTATTGATGCCATTCATCCACTGGCGTGTTTGTGTGCGTGTGCTTGTAGATATGCGTGTCCTGTCTCACAGTGTGTGTGTTTGAACAAGCGCTGATACGACACTGTAGCTGCTGCAAATTAGCCAAAGATTAGCCCGAGAGGGAATAAATCACATTACTGGCTGAGACGTCGGGCTTCCACTGATGGAGCTCTTAATTTAGTGACTTCACCTCGGTGCCAGCAGAGTACTGGAACTCCGGAGGATACTGGAATACTGGACTGGGACCAACCCTGTACAGAATTCCTGCAAACATTCATGAATAGAACAATTTATGCAAGCATTTTCCATCTCCAATGGATGGAAAACTGCCCCCCTCCACACCCTCCACTCCCACCCCCAAAAAAGCCGACCGACTGCTGACTGTTGCTAGGTGGCTCTCTCTCTTTTTAACTGATGGACACAGAAATAGCGCTCTTCCGACTGCGGTTATCCAGCACTCGTGCTGTAATTCAATCAGCCCGTCATCTGCGCTAATTCCCAACACATGAGCAGCGCCGGTATAATCATAGCCATCACTCATCGCTCCGCAACAATAGTTCCTGCTCGTCTGGAGCGCACAGCTGTTGCCATCGAGCAGGAGTTACAGCCAGCGAGGGAGATATCGCACACGCTGACATCTCGGTCAGTCACTCTATAAATTATATTAAAGTGAAACTGAAAGTCTGTTTCACACACTTAGAAATGAAGATGATAACTAGAACCATGAAGGGTTCTTCAGATGGTCCCCATAGAAGAACTATTTTTGGTTCTTCTTAGGACTTTTTATAAAAGTTCCACTTGGAACCCCTTCAGAGAGTTCTACCCTGAACTTTCAACATAAAGGGTTCTACATAGAACCCTCCTATGGTGTAATGGTTCCACCCAGAACCCTCTCTGGGTGTTATAAGGCTGTCTAAGGGTGACAACAAGATCCCACTCAGGCTCTACCAAGAACCTTTCCATATTCCATGGAACATCGGACACATTCAGGGGGATCTACTGAAAAGCTTTTATATTCTGAGGGTTTTATCTACAACCCACCAAGGAGGTTCTACTGAGAACCTTTATATATTCCCAGGGTTTTATCTTGAGCCCACCAAGGGGGTTTTACAGAGAACCTTTTATATTCCCAGGGCTTCATCTAGAACACACTGAGAACCCTTTATATTCTGATGGCTTTATCTAGAACACACACAGGAGGTTCTACCAAGAAGCTTTTATATTCCAACAGTTTTATCTAGACAGCAGGTTCTACTGAAAACCTTTTTTATATTCCCTGGTTTTATCCAGAACAAACTCAGGGGGTTCTACCGAGAGCCTCTTTATGTCCCAAAGGATTTATCTAAAACCCACACAGGGGGTTCTACCAAGAACCCTTTTATATTATGGTACAAACAAACCTTTGATGAACCCTTGGTGAAAGAGTTCTCAAAGGATTTCAACAATCTTTGAAGAACTATTTCTTTCAAAACAGGTTCTTTGAATGAGAGGGGTTCTTAATGCAACCCATAGTCTTACAAAGAACCCTTGAAACCCTTTCTTCAAAAAAAAAGGGTTCTTCAGAATCAAGTAGTTCTGGGTAGAACCTCAGCCCTTCAGGAAGAACCCTTTTGAGACCCTTTTTTTCTAAGAGTATGGAGCCCCAAGTCATTCACCTTCTTTGCAGTCTCAGCTGACAGTCTGGTCGTACTGAGAGGCCAAATATATCCGAAAGATATCAAATTAATTTGCAGCTTCACTGTATGCATCTTATCTGTCATGAGCTTGGAATGCCATTAATCATTTGCCTGTGGGCACCTGGCGGGAGACCAGGTTAACGTAATCTGTTACTGGTGATGTCATGCCTCGCTATTTGGGAGTCTTCCCTGTAGGAGCTGAGGACACACTGATAGCAGCGCTTATCATGGAAATCCAGTCATATTGAAGCGGTTAGGGGTTGACTGCTGGTGTGTTCTTCAAGTCTGAGCACTTTATTTCCAGGAATGCTATAGGACTAAAAACACAAAATATAGGCCTGTGTCTGCAGCTGTGATATACATCTGTTCTGATACAGCATGTGTCTGTTCTCTATAAGGGAGCCCATCAAACATACCCTTGAAGACGGATTGCTGGCGGTATGTAAGGACGCACAGTGCAGTGCATGTCAGAGATATGGCCCACATGCGGTGACCTCAGCGCGTGATTCGCGTTCTTATTCCTTTCAAAGTGGCTCCTTTCATCAGACATCATCTCCTCTGCATCCTTCCACATCAAGCAGACACTTTAGACAAAATAATTCGCCTGCGAGCTGTCTACACACCTTGAAATGCTCCCTGAACGCCCCTACATGCGCCGACAGGTCTATGTTTATGAAGGCTTTGTTGCAATGAAACGCATGGACAATATTCCTACTAGTGTGACAGCTGCCTTTAAAAGGGTCACAAAAAGCTTGCATTAAGTGGTATCTAATCACACAAATACTTGTCTGGCACATCTGCAGCTACAGTTCAACAGAGGTAAATGCAATTGTATTTTGATCCTCAAAGTTTTGAAGTTTGACATTAGAAAAAGTAAACAGTGGATGTCTTTCCAGACAGAATGTCCCAGAAACAGCGCATAATCCACAGACCCCGCTGTCAACAATTTAACTTGAAAATCATTTCCTACTAAAGGTTAAAAAATGAAAACTGTGCACAAAAACAATATGCTTTTTTTTTTAACATAAAAGACACCACAATAAGCACCACAGAAGAAGCAAATCCCCAGAAATGTCAGACTGCACATTTCAGAGGGAAAGCATACCCAAGTCTCATCTACAATCATACTGAAAAGGATCTCAGTCTTTGGTCGTACCTACAGTATGTAATTATTGAGATGTTTGTCAATTCAATTCAATTCAATTCAATTCAATTCAATTCAATTCAAAGTGGCTTTATTGGCATGACCATAATAAAGTACAGTATTGCCAAAGCACATTGTTCAAAATGAAACAATTGTCCATATCATGATGCATTTGCCACATTGGTTCAAGACCTCTGATAAGCCAAATTTACAGTGACGGACAAAGCTTTGACTTTCACTGATTTATTCTAAAAGCAGGTGCTTGACAAAATGAATTTGCTGCCTGCTTTCAGATGTTGTGACTGGTTGTGACTGCCTCTCTTTCACTTCAAATTTTGGCCACAGAACAAACCCAGCATGATGGGTTACTTTCACTGACTGTGCAGAGGGGAACATGGTCAAATACTCATGGATTTCTTTTAAAACAAGTTTGAGAAGTAGCAAAGGGGCCTGGGTGGCAGGTCCCAGAGGTGTTTTACACTAATGCTACAGATTTTGAAAAATCAAAAACGGATGCAGCACATGTTGAGTTTTCTGGTGGAATAAATGTGTGCACATCATAAACATGAGAATTTCCCACATCTAACCAACCATTCATATTGGAATATGGCATGAAGACCCAAGCCTCCTCGGTTTCTTACAAGTTGAAATATGACACTAATGTTTCTGTCCTCCTTCCTAAATTGCACTAAAGTTTAAAGATTTCATCATTTCAAAAGAAAATCAGAATTTCAAGGTTGTAATTACAACTTGGATGTTGACATGAACGCTATTTACAGGTCGGAAACTGGTAATTAGGGGTTAGCGTTAGGTAACTCTGACATGACAAGACCGTGGCCTTAACCACAACAGTAATGTCAAAGCCTCATGGGAGCTGTTGTTGTTGAATTCTAACAAAATTGTAAGTCTTTTATGTTTGTTAAAATGACAAGGTGCTAAAATTGTGCTTTCCGGCCTGAAGCTCCGAAGATGGAGGGAAAACTTGAGCATCACATCTAGGTTTTACACAAACAATGATGAAAGATGTCATCTATCAAAGTTTACGCTGAGTAATGAAAGCTAGCAGAACAGAGGCTAAAGGAGCAGAAACTAGCAGAACACAATCTAGCACAAAAGAAGCAAGCAGAACAAAAACAACCATAAAAGAAGTTAGCAGAACATAATAAACAAAATATGGCAGAAAAGAAGCTAGCGGAGCAAAGTCAAGCAAAGAAGCTGGCAGAAAAGAAGCTAGCAGAACAGAGACAAGCAAACCAGAAGATAGCAGAACAAAAGCTAGCACAAGACTCTGCTGGACAAGCTATAATTGTTGCCATGTTCCAGAGTGAGAACATGCTAACTAAACCTTATTGGTATGCAAATGATTGCAATGTGATTGGTCGTCTCCATGGTAGATTCATCTTTCTGTTTCCTGTGCTAATTGTGGTATATGAATAAATGGAGGAAAAGGGACATAAATCATGCTTTGGAATAAATTGTTTCACACAGGAATCAAAACCCTGTGTCCTGTGTGCATTTCTCATGTTTCACCCACTAACCAACCCTGATCTCTTCACTGTTGACTTTGTCACTCTTTATTCTTTTGCTTACTGGTACTTATTTTAACATCAACCACGATCTTTTCCTAAACCTTACCAAGCATTTTTGTGCCAAACCCTAGCCAAGGGGTTTTGGTGCTTAAACCTAACCAGAAACATATCAATGTGCAGGCTCAGATGGTGCACCAATGAATGAGCCCCATACTTAGTATGTTCTCAGTACTGTGTTCTCAGCAACAGACATACAGAGCCTCTGCTGGACTTTTGCTTTCTGTAGGTCTTTGACAATAACTCCTTGGCTTCACTTCTTTAGAAGCTCTTCTAAACCATAGTGGTGAAGGCTGCCATCTTTGGTTTGTTTACATTTGTGACAAACAACACATTTCATATCATGTTTGTAGGTGAATACAGCATTGTGCTGCATAGTGCCACTGTGTCACTTTTAGCCTTGAGTCACTGAAAGACACACACAGTCGCCTTTCAGGAAATTACTTTGTGATTAGAGAACACAGCGTGGCATTGTGCACGCACCACTCACTGTTTACATTATATTAAAAAGAAATAACTCTGAACATCTTGTTTGGGGTGTTTATACAGAAATACGAATAGAAAGAGATGCAGTGATGATGACTAAGAACGCAAGTGTTAAAAGGCGTCCATTGTTTCTTTGTGTTGTGCTGATGTAACATGAAAAGCTCAACTGTGCTGTCAAACAAATCAAGAAACGGACAGATGAAATTGTGGGCTTGTGAAAACCCAAGCCAAAAAGGAGGTTTTCTCACTTGAGCTGTCTGGGTGTGTGATAATTTATAAAAAAGTCTCATAACACTGAGTGTGTGTTTCTGTTTCATTTGGAGGGTTAAAGCTCCGGGGTCAGAAGGCTACCTCCGCTCCCATTCCACATGTTATTTCTTTCAGAACAATTCACAGGGCGGATTCAGAAGAGATAAGGAGTAGCCTCTCTTTGGTCAACCTGCCAATTCAAATGTCACATGCACTTTTGAAAATTCACTCTAATTTGCTGGACTGAAAACATCCATTAGTGTGTCAGCTCACCTCCCATTGCTGCACTCAGTCACAGCGTGACCATTTGGCATGATGATCTTTATTTGAGCAGAATGGCATAGATCGGTGGTAATGGAGGAGACACACAATGCTCTGGATGAGAAACATGTCTGCTGGGATTGTGGATTTTGAATTTATTTTTACTTTGATAGCCCTCAAATACAGGACAGGAAGCCATAACTGAGGATGCTTCAAACAGCTGCTTAATATCATATTCCACCCAAAATGTGCCTCTTTAGAATCAAACACAACTCATGTATGCTTGACAGATGGTTGTAACTTGTTTGTACTTTGCTTCTTCACTTTACATCAGCTTGGATTCAACTTGGTTTCCAATGGTAACCAGTTTTTATTGTAACAAAATTATTTTAGAAGCTTCCTCAACCACTCCTGTAGCATAATCCCCATTCATCCATATGCTCATATTGTATATTTCAAACACTATAAATAAATTGCTCCTCAGGGTTTCCATCTTGGATTCCAGGTTGGCAAATCAAACCAAATCTCGTCAGTCTTTTTTATTTGAAAAGACCAATGTAAAAAAAACATTCAGATAGCAGGTTCCTCATGCATCGGACAGTGCTAACTTTAGTGACTACTTGTTGAACATAAAGGAGCATTTGGCTTCAAATGAAGGCTTATATTGCTCCGTAAGTTTGCCATATAAAGTGATGTCAACGTTGAGTTGACCCTAACGCTGGGCCATTACCGATGGCTGACAATCCTCGATCACTGAGCCCTCTACCATCGTATCATTGTGATTTAAAAGCCCTCTGTCTTTGAGGTAGTGTGTCCATTCAAAGTTGCAAAGTTACATAAAATGCTCCTGGTCATTGCAATATTACATCTCCATTTCCCGTTTATTATTTTCGTACTAAACCTGGACAATCAGGCAAATCTAAGATGCTCAGTTAGCATGTTGCTGTTACTGTGTTTCTTTCAATCAGAATGTTTTTATTTGTGCTATTGTTTTTTTTTTTGCTTAGCTTTCTCAGTGTAGCCAGCTGGCTAACTTTGTTTCAAGCTTCAGAGGCTGAACATAACTAAGTAATGGACATGTGGTGCAAAGATGAAGACCCTTTTAAACCTGGCACAGGGATGTATGTACCCTCGCCCCCAGCAGGGATGTGAGAGTTGATCTACCTCCCTTCACTGCTGATCAGTTTTCTCGGCTGAGTGAGATAGTTGGAGGTTGCCGTCAGACCAGCAGTGGGAAGCACTGGTGACTACAATGGTGAGCTGGCAAACCAGTCAGCCTTTCTGCTATGGAACAGCCAACTACCATCTCAGCAATGATGACATCCATCAGCGATGTTTCACTGTGGACGCCATATGCCAATTAGTCTCACCATACCGCACAGTTGAGATCTCACTGCCTATTGATCATCTAGGGATTTCGAAATAGAAAACACTTAATTGCTTGAACAGCAGCGAGAACGGCTGCTAACAGACCTACAGCCCTTACATTTCACCGAGGACACATCTTACCATAAACTATGAGTTTAATGATCAGTGGTCGGCACACGACTTCTGCATTTGTGGGTTATGATTTACCAGTCCCCAGTATGAAGGGCCACCCTGAAGACTTTGGATTGGTTCTGCAGTGATGTTTTTTTTTTGGTAAACTCTCAGACAGTTTTTGCAAAAAAAAAAAGCTGGGAAATTGTCTTTGTTAGTTTATATGCCAATTTGGTATACACATCCAACCGTAGTTGACCCCTTGTTGCGCTGCCCCCAAGTAGGCAAAAAAATCAATTAATGTAGGTTTAAATAACTAAATTAAACTTGGTGATTGTCTTACTACATGCTATGCATAAGCTAATGTCTGCACTCAGCCAAAGATGGTTTGTTAGAGAAATATGACAGGATTCACGTACAATTATGGATTCATACTAAATATCCCAACCCTGTCTCTGTCGTCATGAACCCTCTGAGCTTGGTCAGACCTGCTCAAGTTTTGCACAATCATTGGCTGCCTGAGGAACTCCTGAAAGAGCAGTATTCTGATGCTCAAACTGCCACGTGAGCCTGTTAGTGTATAGAGGAATGTTTTGGCAAAAATATGAGAGTTTGGAAGATACTGAGCATACAGATGGAAAGCATATGGAAAATATGATACGGGAGTTTCTGTGGGAGCTCTGATGCTTTTGTAATGCAGTGAAAACTGGTCACATGTAGAATCCAAGGTAACTGGCATGACATGACCGTTCAGCAAAAGAAAGAAAGTGTCAAGCCTACGCAAGGTTGAATCTTTCATACTTAAGATTTAATATGCAAGGACGTGATGCATGAAGCTGATGTCAGAAGAAAATGAAAAAAAGAGAAGAAACTTCTGCGGATGAATAGGTCAACCCATGACCGCGACCCTCTGTGACATCTTTTCATCGAGCTACCGTACATCTCCCTATTGAACCATAATTTCAATAATGCATTGGTGAGTTGTGACTTACCAGTCCGTCACAGTTGCTGATAGCCACAGAGGCCTCTGGCATGTCACTCACATCCCCAGTGAAAACACAGTCCCCATGGATACGTTCCTTGGCCTTTTCCTCAAAGTCCTCTTGCCATTCCACAAAAGCCCCCGGGGCCACCAGCCTCCTGTTGGCCCTTAAGCGGAGGTGCAGTTCTTTCCCAAACACAGTGACATTGAAAAACAAGTGCTGAGCCGAGCCAGGGGTGACCGAGGGCATCTCGGGGGCACCGCGGGCCACCCTTCTTCTGCTGCCAAGGGTTGAGGAGGCATCAGCAGCAACAGCAGCAGCACCAGCAGCAGCAGGAGAGGCAGCACCTTTACTTCCACTTCCAACAGAGACCACGTGAGAAATGTACCGGCCATGGGAGTCTGTGCTGAATGGCACGATAAGACCATATTCACTTAACTTTCCAGAGAGTTTTTCTGATGGGACAGATAGTGTCAAGTGAGAATTACATTCACAGAGGTCTTCTGAGGCAAGTTCTTATGGAAAAAGACTGTTAAGTCAAGTGAGACTGTATAATAGAGGACAGAGTTTAACTTTATTTCATTCATATTATTATAAAAAGCATAAAGGTAGCTGAGAATGAATGCTTTGTTTATGAAACTGGGTATAATGAGAAATGATGATGAGAATATAACGGGAAATCCAGCAGTTCAACACACTGTATTGACCCGTAAGGCTGTCAGACCTATTGTGGTGACACATCAATAACACTAACCACTCATTTTATATCAGTACCCCGACTCATTTAGACTTCAGAGTGCATTCTATACTGACTGCAAAAAAGGCAAATAAATACATGACTCACCATGTGTTTCTGCAGCGAAAATATGATCCAAAAATACTTGAGTGAGTGAAAAGCACATCAATAAATACATACAATCCATAGCGAGAGCTATAATGTGAGAGCTGCCACTTCAGCAGAGTTTTCCTTTCTGTTGTAAACTTTGAACGAGTCCTTCCTCCTGGAAAAAAAAGCACAGATGCAGCAGGAGAAAAGTCCTCAGAGTTGAGCTCCAGACGCGAAGCAGCAGCCGGGCATTTCTGAGCGCTTCCCCGTCTCTTAGACGCCAAACTGACGGTTATTCACAAGTTGTTTCCAGTCTTTTGACCTGTGCTGCTGAAGTGCATAGACCAAGACTGCCCCATCCATTTAGGGAGCTAAGGGGGGCTGATATCTGGGGTGCTGATGACGACAACTCCCCGGTAGAAACCGGGACGGTTTGAAGAGGTAGCCCAATTTTTTTTCTTCTCCTCTTCTTCTTCGTCCTTTCCTTCCTCAGATAACTTTTTTGAGCGCAAGTTAACGCACGCCTACGCTGAGAAAAAAAAGTCGGAAGAGTTCAGATAAAGTGTGCAGAGACAGAGTGTCCCGGTGGTGAAACATCTGCCGTCCAGTCCTGCACCATTACGCACCAATGGTTCGGCTGCGGGACTCTCAACTGTGTTCAACTTGAAGCCACCACCAGCCAACAGTGGGAGCGCCTTCTCCACTCTAGAAAACCACATATTTAGCCAAGCGACTTTTCTTTCTCTTTTTTCAACTCAAAAAACTGTTTTATCACCATATCCTGCACAAATGCCCACATCCACGGCTAATATTCACCCTTAAAATGTATTTTTCTTTCTCGAAGAGGGTGAAAACTCTTCCAGATGCAAGGCAGTAACTCATACATGTTTACATTTAGTCCACAAACACATGCCAGTGATAACATGGCAATAAATCAGAGATAGCAGAGGTCAAAAAGTTCACAATTTTGTCTTACAGTCACATAAACGCACCTATGACAACAAATCCACAGTCAAAAACATGAAAAAAATATAAAATACAAAAATATAGAAATATTAAGAACACAAAAATATGTTTAAAATATAGAATTAGAGGATCAAACCAAAGCCAGAGACACTTCTGCCATCCTGGATGAAAATAAAACATTAAAGGAGAGGTTCACTTTTTTTTCAAGCATTTCTTAAAATAATCCTCACACACCTGTATGTGCAATGAAAGTTTTTGGTAGCTGTAATTGTTCCTGCCAATATACATTATAAAATTTTGCTTAATATAAGGCTTCAGTAATGAGGGGGATAAATTAAAGGGGTAGTTATGATTATTTGGAGTGGGATTTCATGAGGTACTTATCAAGAGTGTTTACCTACACTAGATGTCAGACAGCACGCCCCCAGATAGGAGAAGCAGAGAGAAGGACAAGCACAAAAACTAAGCCATGTACTCCTGTGGGCAGGGTCAGCAGCACAATGTATTTTAGCCACTTAAAAAACAGCCAATCTGGAAAGAAATCAACATAAGTTTACTTTTGTTTTTTGTTGTTGTTCCAGAATATTTTCACCGCTTTACTTTGCTGTCAGACATACTTTTCTCACAGGAAACAGCCATTATATAAATCAAATATCAATATCCAACCAAACTCCTTAGGCAAAATTAATAAAATTTTACCCCTCAGAACACAGGAGTTGCTGCTCTACCTTTGCCTTGATTGATTAGTTTATTTGTGTTATTATATTGACTTCTGTGTTGTAAAGGATCGATTTGCATTCATAAAAGTCACACAACAACACTAACTAACTAGCCAATCGAGGCAGCAGTAGACCAACAACTCCAGTGTTTTGCAAGATAAAATTACTGATTTTGCCTGTGAAGTTTGGTTGGTTTGGAGAGACTGATATTTGGCTTATATAATGGCCATTTCCTGTCAGAAAAGGCTGTCTGATGACAAAGTAAAGAGGTTATAATATTCTAAAATAGCTTATATTTAAACTGATATTGATTTTTTTTTTCATTTCTGAAGTATCTTAAATGCCTTTGTTGCTTTTGTTTTGTTTTGTTGCCTCTCCAACCTGGGTGCGTACCGACCACCATCTAGGGTAGGAAAATGGATTTATTTTACCTTATTACAACTCACCTTAAAATAACTGAACTACCCCTTTAAAGTGGATATTTGCCAAAGTTAGTCGTTTTAGTACAAACTTACCTCTTTGTGTTACTTACTGTACCCTCTACTATAGCCGAGCAAAGAAACTCTGTCTGTGGAAACATAAGGAGAAAATGTCACACACAAAAAAGAGACTAACCTTGATCACCTCTAACATTGCACTTTCTATATTCTCAGAGCCAGTATGCACACAAGGAATACTTATAAAGAGCAAAAACTGTCAGTGTACATATTGTTCTAAGATAGACTGGGGAGGTGGGTGGGGGGGGCTATCTATGCAGAGACAAATAAAGTGCTTTTAAAGGTATGGTAAAGTGCTATAGTGCTATTAAATGTTATGCCTGTCATCATAAAACCAGATTTAAAACCCATGTTCTATGTCAACAAAGCACACCTGGTATTATCCAATTTAATGACCTCATGCAATTTGTATCTCAAGTTTTCATAATCTGGGCTAATCCTGCAGATGTCACTGTGAGCATGTGTTCCCTTTGCAGTGAGGGAACAAATCCAGTGCCGTCGTTAGAGGCTTAGAAGGTGTGAAAACTGTACAGTAGATTTCATCAGTGGAATGACAGCCTGTTAAAACTTTGGATGACTGCTCAAGCAACCAGGATTTTTTTTGGCCCCGGCCAGCTCACCCTGCTGGAGTCCAGACTTTAGTCAGACATGACCATGCAGAGACTGAACCAACAACTCTGGAATCCCTCTCAGAGGAAAGAGAGAGAGAGAAGGGGGTTGGGGTTGAAATGAGTTCTGACTTTCAGGTACTTTTTTGGGGGAAAAAGGTGTCTAGACTGGACGTTCTTTTCCCCATACACAGTTCCTCGAGTGTGTCTGGGCTCTGTTGGGCAACCTCCCCCCACGCAGTGCCTGCCCATATACTCTCACTCCGTCTAGCTAATTAGCTCCATGCTGCCAGGATGGTCAATGTACACTCTTAGAAATACGAGCTCCAAAAAGGTTCTTCCAGGATTTGTCAAGGGTTCCTTGTAAGACACAGGGTTCCATTTAGAACCATTTTCACCCAAAGAACCGTTTTTGGAAGAAAGAGGATTGTTGTAATCCCAGAAGAACTCTTTCATTAAGGGTTCTTTAACCATTAAAGGATTCTTCGAAGAGCCCTTTGGGTGGGTTCTAGAATAAGCCCTCTTTTTAGCACCCCCTTGAAGCTGGAAGGGGTCTGGACAGAACCCTTTTTCACCTACATGGAACACACCCACTTTGGTTCTCAAGGAAAACCTGGAAATTTATTTTGGGTGGAAGTTCTCAAAATTAGGCTTTTGAACTGGAATGGGGCCAGTTCCATGTTGGTGTTCTGGGTGAACCTTTTACAGATGGTTATACGTATCACACCTTATATTAAGACCTGGATAGAACTCTCTAATAGGCCTTTTTCACCAACAGGAAACTAGTCCCATGCAAGTGCCGAAGTTTGAACGGATATCAGCATTTTCCACTAAAAATAAATTGGTTCAGAACCTGAAAAGCTGGTTGCCAGCTGGAACCAAAAGAAGCAGGAATTTCTTTGGAAAACAAAGTGGGCCTGCTACATTATGCAGGTTGTTGTGTATTGTGCAGTGTCTGGATGTCATCAACAGATGACGTAGACACATCAAATTTGCGCCCAAATAAAAACCTATTTTTAGCTCCATGCAAGAATCAATGTTTTGGGTTCCAAACCAATTCACTTGGATGGATATTCTCCAAGCAGTTCAAAATTAGGTGCTTGAGCTGAAACGGGGCTGGTTCCATGTTGGTGGAAAAGGCCTTCTATGGGGGTGAAACCTTTCACAGATGGTTCCAGATACAAGCCTTTACGTTGGGTTCTTTATCGAACTCTCTGAAATGGTTCCAAGTGTAACTGTCATGCCATTTTTATTTCCAGCTGGGAACCAACTTTTTGGGATCTAGTTTTGGTGGAAATTCTCTGAATGGCAAAAAATTAAGTGCTTGAACTGGAACAGTGACATTTCCATATTGGTGGAAAAGGCCTAACAGGGGGCTCTGGGTGAAACCTTTCACATATGGTTCTAGGTCTAAGTGGAACCATTACAAAAGGTTCTACGAGGAACCAAAAGGGTTCAGCTATCAGCCCTTTTCCACCAATTGAACTCTGATTCTTCAACTGGTTCCATTCAAGCTTCTCGGAAACTTGGTGTTCTCTTGTGAGCCGGCCCACGTTTCCACCAGTTTTGAGCTGAACCAGTGTCATCAAGGATGACATCAACCGAGGGTGTAATATGACATGACCACTTTGGTTCCCATGGATAACCTGCTAGATTTTGGTTCCAGTCGGGAGCCAATGTTTTGGTTTGCAAACTAATTTATTTTTGGTGGAAATGTTCCAAATGGTACAAAAGGCCTATGAGTGGATGAGATCCCTTTATGGTTCTAGTTAGTACCTATATATTTGAGACTGTAAAGCAGGTGTGGGGTTTACACAGTCATCCCCCCAGGGCGGCAATGAGAGGACTGGATGGTGATCCAGAGTTGTGCATTAATAAGCAATGGAAACTAACCACAGCATTAAGAGATGGAAACCATTAACTGCCTTGTAAGAAGTTTTATGCTCTTTTTCCATCCATACCGTTTGGAGAGGGTTCCTCTTTTTTTTGTTTTTTGTTTTTTTTTGTTTTTCGTTTGTGTCTAAAAGCCAGGATGACATTCCACAATATAGCATAGTATTCAATTAGAAGCCTTGTTTTTTCCCTTTTGAAATGAATAGCTCCACTCACAGTCTGTGGTTAAGTCCACACACCAGAACAATTTTCTACTACAGTGCTTGCATTAGAACACTCTGTCCTTCATGTGAGGAAACCAGTCCTCTTCAGAAATCAGATTTATTGAACTATAAACACTTTAAAATCTAAAAAAGACTTTGTTCCTTTCCCTCACATACTTCACAGTGACACGTTTCAAAGGCAAACTGATTTTCTGCGTAGATTATTTTAATTAAAATATGAATTGGACAGACACACCACTAGTTAGTCCAGTCTTTGAGGGTGGAGCTGCAAAGAATCGAGCTTCTTCCACTGTTTCCAGCCATGGGGGAGAAGTTACAGTACACTGTGCATGTGGAGCCGTGGATGCCTCAGTGTGTGCTGTAATGTGGTCTAGCCATGCCAGCGTGCTGAGAAAATATGTGACTTTTCATCTCCCGAGATGCAGGGAGATGCAAAGCAGCTGCTAGTCTGCCCAGCAGCTTGAGGGAAGAGGAGCGTCTGCCAAGTTACAAACCAGCGACTTGAAGAAGTTGTTATTATGGTCCTCTGCCCTGTGTGCATGCAGGGATTTGGGAACTGAGAGCTTCACAATGAGCGCTGAGTTATGACCCAGGTCAGACTCGATGAGTTTCACTTGACCCTCTTAAAGAAAATGTGATTAGTCTGTAATGAGTGTGGGAGTCTTTTCTGTAGCTGCAGCAGCACTCTTCTATCTGTCAACAAAATACAACATACGTAGTTTGTCCATGCTTTTTAGAACAACACACAGACGCTTTCTGATCTGATTCCACTATTGGCAGGACATTGTTTCTCTGTGCCTTTTGTAAATATCAGAAAGACATCTCCATGGCTAGGCTTTGGTTAAGTTTAGGCACAAAAACAACTCAGTTAGGTTTAGGGAAATATCATGGTTTGGGTTAAAATAAGTACCTAAGGTTAGGGGACCTTTATCGTCATGGTTACAATAATAAACACTTGGTTAGGTTTAGGGAGCAATCGTGGTCATGCTTTTAAAAAAAACAATGTTGGCTGTTGGAAACCAACAGCTGTGTTAAAGTCCAGTGTTTTGTTAACCCATTCATCCACCCCCAACCTCC
This sequence comes from Lutjanus campechanus, assembly GCA_027495735.1. Lineage (NCBI taxonomy): Eukaryota > Metazoa > Chordata > Actinopteri > Lutjaniformes > Lutjanidae > Lutjanus > Lutjanus campechanus. Next base: position 4,356 of record JAJHUR010025069.1, on the reverse strand, counting down.
TTCCTACTCAGACTTCGTTACCGTATAACAGCATCACCTCACTTCTTCCTTTACTCTATAAAGAACATCCACAGATGTCATCTTCCCACCGTGACATGCCCCCACCCCCTCAGTTGGACTGGGTGGCAAAACATCCTGCAACATGGCTGCCTTTAGTGATTGTCTGCTTAATTTAAAGGCAGTTGAACTCGACAATAATCCTTACAACTCACCAAAGACACAGTGGTTCATGGACATGAGATGCTAAATATTTCATTCAGAAGTCATTTGTAAGTAACTAATAACATTAGTCAATACAGTGAATAACTTAAGATATGATTTTACCCAAAATCTGACATACCTAACACAAAATGGTAACCACAAAGCCATATTTCAGTTCCTGGATTCCACTTGGTTCTGTGAATTGCAGCAGTCCATTTCCTCCTCTTTTCTTTAGCTTGTGTTTTTGTGAAAGCTAACACTGCCGCTCATTCCTCTTTTAATACAGCCTTGGCACATGAACATTAATTCTCTATTAAAAGATATTAGCACATGAATGCAGACTGTCAGCAAGGGACAATATATTGGTACTGGAAGCCTTTTTGTTTCTGTTTGTTGTCCGAGTAGTACTGACCAATGTCTGAATGGGCTTTGATGGCATGCAGGTAAACAGTCCTCATGGAGAGCAAAAGAGGACTCACAGAACCCAATTATGTGCATTTATATGCACATATCTGTTTATACCATAGATATATTATAGTGAACTAGATAGTGAATGCAAAGATGGTGCCCATTCAGTCCAATAAGAATTGCTTTCCTGGTGCATAAGCCGAAATAGTTTTTTAGCTTACAGGTTTTCTTCCTGCTTATGCTGCCCACTGAATATGAGCGATAGTATTTCCATCATCACATCACAGATTTTTAAATAGCTTTTTTCGGCTCAAGGAAAGTTTTACAAATTAAAAAACTCCATGAATCAAAACTAAGTTTGTTTGCAGCTCGAGGTGTCCTCTCAAAAGTTGTACAGATGTCTCTCTTATAACGGTGGCCTACGGTGCTTTTCGGGCCAGTGGGGTATTTTTCACTGCAATACCGCAAGTGGCCACTGGGAAAAATTTGCAGCAAGACTGAGTAGCAAATCAGTGTCTAGTTCTATAGTAAGTCCACGGTTTATACAGATTAGTCTCCAACTCTATCCATCTGTAAACAATGACTGGCACACAGACAAGGAAGTTATTGCCCTGAGAGGCTAAATCGTCATCAGTCAATAGCTTACGGGTTCCCAGATTTCTTGAATTTAAACAGATATCATTTTGGGACACTTGCTGAAACCACTGATACTGTCATTGTTCTTGGGAGGACAGTCTCGTCTTATAGTATCTGATGGAGTCTGTCTTGTCCTGAATTTTCCAGTTTTCCTAACACTCTGTGTGGCCAAGAAATAGTCCCATAGTCCCACACATCACCCACGTGAAACTACAACTGGTGAGTTTTTTCTTTCTTTTTTTAACCATTGGACAAAATCAGGCTAACTGTTTCCTCTGCTTACACTCTTTATGCTTAGCTAAGTTAAGCCAAGCGTCTCCTGGCTGTAGCTTCATGTTGAATGGACAGACGTGAATGTGGTGTTAACTGATGCCAAGAAAGCAAATAAGTATATTTCTCAAAATGTCAACAGTTTAGTGTTTTCCAATGCTTTTTAAGTTTGAAAAAAAATCTTACTTTACCCAGAATTCATGACAAATAACTCCCACTTGAATCAGCTAGACAGCTTAGTGAAACGGGTGAATGAAGACTGAAGTCTATTATTGTGACCATGGTCAAAGTCTGGCCACAAGCCACACAATTAAATATTCAAGGTGTGCAACTATAAAATGCCTGTCTGTCACAGTCTTCTTTTGAATTGAAAAAAACAAAACAAAAAACAGGCCAAAACTTGAGTTTCTTTTTGCTTTCAAGTCTCAAGTCACGTCAAGTCCTTGAAGAGTCAGTTCTCAAAGAAATCAAGTCTCAAGGTAGTGACGTCTCTTGTCTACAGTCTTTTGATTCATGATCCACCCTTGTACAAAGCCTAAAATTCCCAGACATGATTCACACACAGATTTAAGGTTTCTTATCACAATGTCCTATGATTTGTACTAATGTGCAGCCTTATTGGAGCCATTTAGATCCTTAGGATGCTGTCATCACTGACCTCACTTAAGGACTTTATCTTATTATGCAGTTCAGCTAACACAAGATAAAAAGCCACTTATACTTGGAAGCACAACGTCTAAATAACAAAACATTAATCGATGGGATAAATCCCAAAAGATCAAATGGAGGAAAATAAAGAGCATTTAAGAACTCTCTATCAATTCAGTCAGTATTTTTTTATCCTGCCAGCTGAGACTTTTCATTACCTTGCTCAGCAGAGTGTATAATACCCAGCCTATCAGGGATTGTGTATTATTGCCCACGGTAAATGAAGGCCTAGATGTGTATTTGCCAACCTAGATTTAAGAAGATCCCTTCAAAGATTTTCACGGTCTTGTTATTATTGATCAAATCCCTGCGAGGGCCGTGAGCACACTTGAGTCTCTGAGGTGTTTGTAATGCTGCCTTTATCCACACAAGAACAATCAAAGAGGACGGCGGTGCACCCATGCACCCCTTGCACCGGCACCATGCCTCCTCTCCTGAACAGCTCTCTCATCTGCAGAGGGAAGCTTTTCACATGAAGTTCATTACATCCCCTCTCGCTGCTCACCTCTCAAAGCCGCTCTTTGTCCGCCGTAATCTCGGGATCCTTCAGAACCGCTAGCTTGAGTTTCACGTTGGGGAGTATCTCAATGAGTCTGGAAGGGATTTCAAAGGCGAGGGGCCGCTATATCATCCAAGCATGGTCTTCATGTCCTGGGCTTATCTTGACCCGGAGTCAAGTTGGCCACATGCTGCAACTGAATAGCCCCTCTCCATATCCGAATGTTGTTTTAACCAATTTGTCCCTGTTGGTAGAGTTAAGAGAAATTTACAAACCCGGATTCCACGATGCCGGGATGCTGTGTAAAAGATAAATAAAAACAGAATGCAATAAATTTTTACCTATATTTGATTGAAACCAGCATAAAGATGTTTAATATTCAACCTTTATTGTCTTTTGTAAATATACACTCATTCTGAATTTGATGCCTGCAGCACATTACAAAAAAGTTGGGACAGGGGAATATTTACCACTGTGTTACATCCTTCTTCTTTTAACTACGCTCAGTAAGCATTTGGAAACACTATCATTTTGACATAGGACTTCAGTTGTTCAAAAGTAAGAGGCTCGGCTATCGTACTTTTTGTTTTATAAAGTGCCGGTCATTTCCACTGGGAGACAGGTCTGGACTGCAGGCAGGCCAGTCTTGTACCCATGGTCTTTTACAATGAAGCCATGTTGTTGTAACACATGCAGAATGTGTCTCGCCATTGTCTTTCTGAAATAAGCAGCTACGTCACTGAAAAAGATGTCTGGATGGCAGCATATGTTTCTCCAAAAACTGTATGTACCTTTCAGCATTGATTCAAGACAGTTAGTCATGATGACATGGACACTAACACACCCCGATACCATCACAGATGCTGGCTTTTTAAGTTAGCGCTGGTAACAATCTGGATTGTCCTTCTCTTCTTCAACCTGGAGGTCACGATGTCCATGATTTCCAAAAACAACCTGAGATGTGGACTCATCAGGCCACAGCACAGTTTTCCACTTTGCGTCAGTCCATCTCAGGTGAGCTCGGGCCCAGAGAAGTCTGCTGCGTTTTCTGGATGTTGTTGATATATGGTTTTCACTTTATACAATTGTGTTGGTTTTAAGTCAGATTTCACAGGCATTCGGTGTTGGTTTTCAGTCTTGCCCCTTACAAGCAGAGATTTCTCCAGATTCTTGTAATCTTTTAATGATATTATAGATTGAAGATGGTGGAATCCAACAAAGTCGTGAACATCACCTTGTCCTTGCTTGTGCACGACTGAGCCTTTTGTGAATGCCAAACCCAAGGCATGTTTTCAGCATTGCACAAGTTTTTTGTTGCTGCTGTCCCAGCTTTTTTGAAACATCATTTATAAAAAACGATAAATGTAAAACGTTAATATCTTGTCTTTGTACTTTATTCAACTGATTAGAGGTCAAAAAGGATTTGCACATCATTGCATTCTATTTTTATTAGCATTTTACACAGTGTCCTACAACTTTTTTGGCATTGGGGTTTGTACAAAACAGACACTGTGCTCTATTAAAGTGTGTTTGCGTTACTGTGTATAACTCTCACATGCTGCCAGGCGCCTAACAAAGAGGGATAAGACGGCTCATAAACTTAGATGATGTAGAAAGGAAACAAGTGTAACAAA
>JAJHUR010025035.1:0-22639 GCA_027495735.1 Lutjanus campechanus | reverse complement strand
CAAAACCTAAGGAGTAGGCAACTGAAGAAAGCAACGTGAGCTACAGTCAATCACAGAGAGATCAGCTGTCTGTGTGTGTGTGCGAGCTCTCGCTGCAGGGACGTGTCTGTGTAGGGAGGGGCGGGCGCTGTGTGTGACTGGCCAATCACAGAACGTGAAGACAATCAGTTACCCAATGAGGATTTTCCTTCAGCACGAGCACAGATATTGATGATTTTTACTCATAACATGCTCGTAATCGTCAAAAATGCTTTATCCGTACCAACCCTAATGATGACAAGGGGGAGTGTTGGAACACCAGGTTAGTTGTAACACTGTCAGTTTGACCAAAACTGATGCCGTGATGCCATCAATATCATACACTCCCATTTCTCTGTTGAGCTCACATGAGAAGTGGCATGTCTCTGTGAGTAACATGGTGGTCTTCATGACCAAAAGATGGAATTTTAGTTAAGAAAGTAAACATAGTAAATAAAGCATATTGTTAGCCTAGCATTCATTCTGGTGTAGATATAATGGTCTCATCTACATAACCTAAAGTAGCAGTTTCTCAAGTTTAATTTGCTGCTTTGGATGCTAAAAGAGCTAATGGTTGCTTGGGGTGGGGATAGTTGTAACAGTTCATTAAAAATGTACATTGTCAGTTCTTGGTCCACAGTTGCCCAGTGGCAGATATCTACGTTTGCCACAACTGTGCCAGTGCCCCTGTGTGACACATGCACTTTCAGAAATGCGCACAAACTCATACAAACACAGAAAGTGATTGGTTGGTGCTAAATTTAAAGTTTTATATGTTTTTTTTTTTCGTTTGTTTGTTTTCTTTTTTGTCATTTTATGTTCATTTTATTCAAAAGGATTTATTCTTCATTCTAAAGTTATTGCATAAATTGGATAGTGTGGCTCTTATTTCAGCAATATACCTCTGATTGTTACTTTTCTCCCCATCTGGTATTACAACTCACCCCAGAAGTGGGGTAGGTTGTAACATTTGATTTGATTTGATTTGATTTTGTTTTTGACATGGAGGCTCACTTTGTAACATTTACAATGGCAGAATATTGCCGAAGTGGAATATAATATTCATAAGTATATTTTCATTTGTGTTATACCCACAGAAGGTGCGTGTCCTCTGCAGGTCCATGTTGCACAGTTACCCAGAATGAACAAACCAAACACTGGCTCTAGATACAGCTTTCATCATTTTGTCAAGTTTCATAGCCACCAGAGGTTTTCCTGCAAGCTTGTAAGGAAAGAGGAACATGAGGTGTTTGCAATCTGCTAGCTTACCACTAGATGCCACTAAATCCCACACACTGATCCCTTTTTGATTGCATGATACACATCCAACTGAGTTTTGTTTATATCAAAGTTTGAAAGATCTAGCTCAAACAACCACTCAGTTACTGACGCTCAAACAGAAAGTGTCAATACCATCCCCCACTCTCCCCGACTTTCAATTCAGTTTATGTGGCAGGAATTTGAGATTAATAATGCGCAACTATAAAATCTAGAACCTCAAAGTACTATACTTAAATTGGTTCTGTTATGTGTCTGTCTGCTTCAGTATAAAACTGCAGTAGTTTCCGTGATGTAGTGTCAGATCAGTCCATTCAGCTGTAGCGTCTAATCATTAACTGATTTCCAGTAAAGGGCTGTGCTGAAAGATTTCTGCAAAGGCTGGTCTCACGTATCCTGGCTCATGTCTCCTCAGAGGTTCGCTCTTGCTCATCAGAGTAGAAATAAGAGCACTGGTGCGATCTTCATAGATTGAGTCCAGTGACATCATGTAATTCCCATTTTAGCTCTGCCATTTTTAATCTGAGCAAAGGTCAGATCTGACTGTTTTAATAGAACACCTGAGTAGGTATAAGAACAGTAGTGAATGATTCAGTATTCATCTCCTCTTGTGGCTTAGTATGAGTTACCAGTGATCATGAGCAGATACATCCTACTAATGTCTCGCTCGCTTACACACACGCGCGCACACACACAAATACTAGAATGATTTGATATTTGCTTGAGTAATACTGAATATTGCACCCTTTGTTTCTCTCATTACTTTTTCATGTCTGCATAACTTCTGTTTGAGGCTGGTTTGACAATTTGTTGAGTAAAGTTGCTCTACAATTACAGAAAATTTGAGGTACTGCACTACTGTAATATCAAGATCTAACCCAACACAATCTAAGCAGGGTATATATTGGTACAGTTTTTATCCCTGTGGATAATAATTCCATTTCAAAACCTCAATTTTTCCGTCCGTACTTGAAATTCACCACTCCAAAATCAATCTCAGTTATAAGACTCAAGGGCCATGTTACTGGAGCCATATTTATCGATTTTTACAAAGAATTTCTAGCAGTAAATTATTAATATCTTCTTGATAAACCACCCGGCTACTTTTCACTCCTGTGAGTTTTTTTTTAAATTTTTATTCTGAGTCTAAATGAGACAGATCTCTTCTATATGTTGTTGACCAAGTCTTCTAACCTCAGTCTCATGACTTCTCACAACAGAATCATATCCATCATAGGAAATGTACACAACAACAAACTCTCTTTTCATGCCTGCTGTTTCTTTGGTAGAAAGTAATAAGACAGTAATACAAAAAATGTCCAGAACATGTTTTGTGGGCTAGCTACAGGCACAATGGTTCTGGAAAAAGAACATCTCTTTCTGTCAGATTTTTTTTTTTGACAGTGCTGCGAGCACCACAAACAAACTTCCATTCACCTGTGCCAGCAGCTATTGGCAGATGTAATTTTTTTCTACATAAACAAAGAATGTGATCCCTCATCATGTCAGAGCCAACACCAGTGGTGGAGAATGTCTTCCTAAGTAAAAGTTGTACTACCACGCTGCAAAAATACTGCCTTAAAAGTCCTGTATTGAAAATGTTCCTTAAGTATAACTAAACATGTCTTACAAGCAGAATGAAAGTAAAATCAAAAATGAAAGTATCAAAAATGAAAGTATTCAGAGCCAGAAGAAGTTTCTATTTCCAATGCAAAACAGAATGTTTCGATTTATAAAACTTTTTTTTTTTTTCAGTGTCTGATTTTTCAATATCCCCCGGCTCCAGGGGAGGTGGTGGTGGGCTTCAGATGACTCATCAAACTAAAATAAAAACACACAGAGAGTGATGAAAAGTACAAAAGGAAGATGTGGAAAAATAATTCAGAATTCATTATATGCCAATATTAGATAATTTATTATCCTCTGATAGAGGGAATTTGTCATCACAGCCTGTGTACACATGAGAAACACTTAAGAAACAACACAAAACAGCCACAATATACAGAGCAGACACAATATATATCTTAAAAAAAAACAGGAACACAGTATACAGTACAGTCACTTACAGTGACAGATATTAAATAATTTGATGCTTTGTAGGCACAGCAATTGCCCTGCCAAAAAATATTAGTCCAGAAAATAAAACACTTGTCCAATTTAATGTGATTCCTTGTATAAACCATGCCCACGTCCGGTCATTTGTCCAAACACAGAGACAGGTAATTTTGTTGTCAAACAGATACAGACACAGGTAATAACATCTCTGTGCACATCTAACATTTAAATCTTAATTTATCAAGTAACTCATAGCTGTCAAAATAATGTAGTGAAGTAAAATATGAAATGTAGTGGAGGAGAAGTAAATTTGTGTTGAAATGTTGTACCTTGGTAAATGCACTTAATTAATTTCCACCGCTGGGCATGGCCTCCCACTTCAAACATTCACATACACAGTTTTTTCGTTGGAAGAACAGCTGATAAAAGTCAAAACTCATTCATGTAAAACAGCTACTCAACCCACGTGCCTTTCGTTTAGGACATTTTGCTTTCTTTAATTCTCTGATGGCATTTTGTTAAATATGTTGTATTGCATTGTTGAAGTAATTATGATATATTGATATGCTGTAGTGCAGGAAAGCTGCTCAAAAACAGTTTTAACTGAGTCAAGCCAGTCAAACTGGGAGATTTTCTTAACATAAAATGAAAATGGAAGCTGACAGAGAGCATCTATTTTGGATGTCAATCACTTATGAACATAACAACTCTTTTTCAAATGGTAGTCATCTCAATTACAGGGATTATCAGTAGGTTTACACATTATCCATCATAAATAAATCGCTCTCAGGCAACAGCAATGATGTCATGAGTCTAACAGCTTAACGACATACAGCGCCAGAGCACTCCAGATGCACCTGTGTGTCTGAGTGTCAATATGAGGACAAACACCTCCTCCTTATCAAGTCCCATCAGGATCTGCGGCGTCTGTAAACTAGATGGGAAAGGAGAGGGCTGTCTTGTATAACCACACTTGCTCAGGGCTCAGGAAACTCGTCACAAACGTATCTGCCTCCACAGTTTTTCCTTTCAGAGTATGAGTAGGTACCTGACCGTTATCCGTCATGCAGAAAATATAGAGCTTAACTGATATGACATAAATCCTCCTCTTCATTCTCCTTAAAAAATCTCACCCACTCTTATGCTCACTCACTCACTCACTCACTCACTCACTCACTCACTCACTCACTCACTCACTCACTCACTCACTCACTCACTCACTCACTCACTCACTCACTCACTCGCTCACTCGCTGCTAAATATTCAGCAGATAAATGATGCCTGAGTGATGCCATAGAAACAGCTGAGAGATCACAGGGCCCCATCACATCTTCACTCCCACACTTCTTTATTTCTCTGCTGCCGCTTCATTGTCCGGTCTTCTCCTGCTGAATGGCTCTCCACAGCAGCTCCTTTGACAATAAAGTAACAGCTCCATTTTGAAAAGCTCTCAATAATTTCAAAAAGGGACCAACTCTGCTTTAAAGAGCAGTATCTTGAATTAGCATCATGTCCCACTTTCCCCACACAAGCAAAAATAGACTTTGCATTAGGACGCAATCAGATAAAGAAACAATTAATTGCTCGGCTCAAATTGAAAATAAGAAAAATAATGTGAATTCTCATTGGGAAACAGGCTGCACTGGAGCAGATGTAGCCATAGTGTGTGAGGCAGACAAATTGATGCTAACATAAAAAAAGGGCAGTCTTTTCTTCTTGAACATTGTTTGAAGTTTTGACCTAATTGGATTTTTTCACACCTCAAATTCACCATGATACCAACACTAATGAAAAGTTTATTAACGTTTTTATAGAGGTGCAACTATTACCCAGCTAACATTACCATAACATTCCTGGAACATTCGCTCCAAGTTTGTACACATCAGGTAACCTTCCCAGAACACTCTGGAGACGTAACCATGATATTAATTCTATGTAGGAAAAACTACTTGCCATTTCAGTATCTAAGGAATGTTACACAGGAACACATACATTTCCAGAATCAAAAACAAATGTTCCAGTAATGTTAATGTAATAACACAATATTGACATCACTTTATAAGGTTGTCATGGTGAACATGTTAGTAAACAGCTGCCTATAGATGACACGGGGTAACATTAGATGTTATTTGGACTTCTACTTCTGTCCAGCCAAAGAATGACTGATGACATAAGTCATTCACTCTCCTTCTAGCTCTGTTTTTGGTCTCCACCACCACCCTCTCAAGGAAGCAATTGTCTCTTTAGCTGCTAAATGCTCTGATATGTTCACCAGCAAGTGCCTAATTGAGTATCTTTAGTGGTCGCTGTGCAGGTGTACCGTGGGTTTCTACAGCCTTTTTTTAAAAAAAGACTCTATTTTTCTCTTTCACCCAACTAAGATGATTTTAATTGGCTTGTTAACTCAATGGAAAATGTTGTGGTCTAAATAAATCCCTAATTCAACACGTGGGATGTGAAAATAATCTGACTCTACAGGCTTTTTCCTTCAATTCGTTCTTTGGCTCTGTGGGTGAGTACTTTGCCACTAAATTAGAGCCTGTCCCTGAGCAGCAGCTCTCACCTGTTCTCTGGAGCCCATGAAGTTAGCAAAGTAAAATGACAAAAGTTACCCAAAAAGATTACCAGACAAAAAAAAAAAAACTCCAACCACCTGAGCAAATCAAATATCATTTAGAATAGCTTTAAATGTTGTCAGGTGGAAAGCCAGAGAGGGATCATGTCCTAGTGATTTGTTCAGGTTATTCAGGGCACATACACAGATGAAGCTGATAGCATGAACCTTATGGTGCCTTATCTTCCCGTAGAGTGGCAACAATGATCAAAGAACAAAGGAACAGGACACTCTTCAGTTTTGTTCCAATTCTTGTCAAATAGGAAATAACAAATCATTTTACATGTCAGCATAACAAAATGATCCTTTGTCACACATCAGTCTGTTTCCTCTCTGTCATTTGTCTGTCTCCCCAATAGCCTGTCTTATTGAGATATATACACACACACACACACACACTCAACACACACACTCAACACACACACCGACCGACAAGCAGATGTTTCACAGAGTGTGCTGACTGATACATGCCCATTGCCTAATTGCAGGTTTATGAAATCTGCAGGTTGCGGGTGCCAAGCAGTTTCCAAACAGTTGCCAAGCGGTTGCCGTGACAGCAGGTCATGACCTTCCTGTAATTGTAGAGATGATGCCATTTCCCCCGCTCATCTGGTATGCACATCTGTGCCAGCAAAAGACAGCCAGAGCGCACAATTGAAAGAAAAAAAAAGCATCAGAATGAGAATCAGTTTATTGTTGTCAGCCCCTCTGAGGTTTCCAAAATGTTAATTCATTTTTCACACCTTTATGCCTAATTTTCTCTATCAATAATTGATGCCGATACTGCCAGCATGTACATCTGTCACCTTGGAAACATAAAATACTAACCCATTCAAGAAATCTGATGGCTCTGGGATAACTGGAGTCATTTTCTTCTTGATTATGTCATTTTTTTGGCCTTTTCATCCCCTTGATATTGTGATCACAGCCCTTGACAACAGGCAAACATCTCACCCGATCAAAGTGTCATCTTTCCATATCACAGCGCCATGGCCTTCGAGCTGGACTGCATGTGCAATACAGCTGTTTGATGTTGTAGTGTGAAACCGATCAGCTGGCCCATCAGAGAGGAATTAAACATGGAGTCTCATTTTAAAATTCAGAACGGGAGAGGAGAGGGTTAAGGGGAAGTTAGGACTCACAGGGCTGGTAGATTCAGAACATCTTGTCTGTCTGAGCTTTTACAAGAATGTACCACCCACTGCTGGATGTTCACAATCTGAAAACACTCAAGCATATAACAGTTATTGTGGCACTGCTGTGAGATCTAGAGAACAGAGTCTACATGTTTAATATTTTAATATAACATTTTTTAATGTTGAATGAATGTTTCCCTCTGCTTCGGGGGTCCAATATACTCAAATATAAAATTATATTCTCGTCTTTGACATCAATCACTCACTTCCTGTTTCTTCTCTAAAATTGTTTGTTTTGTAATAAGACCTTGCAGGAATAATCACTGTATTAGTCCGAGCTTTTTCGCCGCCTTGTTATTTCACTTTGAGCTGAGAGTTTGTGAGAAGCTGGAATAATATTCACAGCAATGTACAGCTTAGCTTCTTTCTGCATGCTGAGTACTGTTAAATTTTTCAACAGGGAACTAGATTTTCTCCCTCTGCAGCTCACCAACAAACCATCTCCAACCCACAGAAATTATCACAAGAACCAAAAAACAGTGAAAGCAGAATATCTTCAAAACGGTGATGAAGAGAGGAGAGCTCAGCGAGTAGCACACTGAAAACTCGCCTATGAAGACGCATTTGTGAGCGCCTGTGGTGGGAATGCTGAGACACTTGGAAGGAGAGTAATTGTACACACATCAGACGTAGGTTCAAGACAAACGGTAATAATGAAAAAGCCTTCAAAACGACTTCAAACCAAATTCATTTCACCAAAAGAAATTGTTTTAAAAAGGCTACCAATAAGCTGACAAGCTGTGTGGTGGCAGGTGCAATTAAACCACAAAACCCACCCTGTGTGATAAACATCTCAGAGCAAATAACAATTCAAAAGAAAAGAAAAAACTATTTCAAATATACAGTTGTGAGCTGCATGAAAGAGAAACATCATAAATCAAAAATCTACACTAGAATATCTCTATGTAGCTTGCATATTTTGGGTTATATATGCATTGTTGGCTATTTGTGGGCAGTGTTAATAAATAATTATGAACACAACATACAGTGGTGCAGGAATTAGTACTAAAACACCGAGTTGATGAGCACATTAGCACTTCTAGTTTTCTCATCTCAGAGACAATGGATTTTTGAATGGGGCTTGGTTAAATGCCTGGAATGAGGTCACAAGCTTTATGGCTTGATTCCACCAGGCTCGGCTGTGTCGCATTATGGCTGCGCCAAATCAGACGCAGTGCAACAGCTGAATGTAATCCTATATGTTCCAAGATACATCAGCTAGTCGCGAACTACCGAGTCGCTAGCTATTGCATTTGTTCAGTTGTTTAACTTTGTGCAGGTAGTGCACAACAGAGTTTTAGAGATTTTTTTTGGGCTGAAAACAGCTGTCTGCTGCTGAAAGCAACACAATGAGAACAGTGAATCAAAATTGTCAAGTTGTGGGCCGGACAATTGATAAAATTTTAAACAATCTACAGGCAGCTCTGCCCTATTAAGGAAAAAGGCAGTAACTTCCTTTTTTGTCAAAAATAAGCTATAATCATTTTTGTGACATTAAAGACATCCTCTGGCATGTGGACAAATATCTTCTCTCAAATGTGTTGTATTTTGGAGAAAATAGGGGGTCGAAAATTTATTAGAATAGAAATATTAGTAGCTTCAAATGCTCAGAAACATCCCAAAACCATCAAAATCATTTGCTTCTTAAAAGTTACTTGGAACATCAAGCATACCGTTATATAATACTTATTATTGTAAATAACGATGATAATAATAATAATAATAATAATAATAATAATAATAATAATAATAATGTAAAGAATAACAGTAATCATATTCATCAGTACATCATTATCAGACTAAGGATTTTATCATATTTGTTATTATGCCCCCTTTTAAAGCTAAATTGATAAGACAAAATGGAAGTTACTGCCTTTTGATTTGGTATGACCTCGTATTTTTTGGTAAGCTCTGCAAAGGCACAATACAGCAACTTCCAAATAAGGGTCAAAGGTCAAATCAGAGTTTAGGATTAATATGTTGAAAGAATAACCTGATATAAAGCTTTAAAATGGCCAAATATTCAATTATTGGCCTGCAACTATTCTGGCTCAACAACAAGAAAACTTCAAAACCAGTTTTCTCAGTTCTGCACTCTGACAAGACACTGTCTTTTTCCTTTGTTCTGTTTGTGAAAAATATTTCATTTTACATGTTTGGTTCAGATGTTTTGGTGTGACAGTTTATTTTGACCTTGATGAAGATCCAATTGATATCAAAATGTTGTCAATCTAAATGAATTTGAGGTATAGAGTGAGTGTGTTTCATCAACGCTGAGACACTTGTCAACATCATTAGCCAGTCTCATTAGTCTCCCATCTAACCTGAATTATACATCAAGCAGCCAATCAAGAGCCTGCATCCAGAGCCGTCATGGGAGCATTCCTGATGATTCCCAGTTGAGGCTTTTCCTTTTAATCAGACGATTGGAGCGGGATCAGCATTTTCCATCCAAAGGAATACGGGGAAAGATATAAAGAGCAAGAGACAGAGAGGAACACAGAGAAACAGTGAAGACAAGAGAGAGAGAGAGGAGGGGGGGGCAGAGTGTAGGAATCCCACAGGTGTAAAGATTCACATATTCTCTGTCCACATGCTTTTCACGTATCACATCTGCACAGTGGGGTTAATGAGAGAAAATTCAAAACATGGTTATATACTGATGTCTATTACTCCATTTTAAAAATACGCCATAACACAAATTTTAAAGAAAAGATCATATTAAAGATGATTCAGATACGACCAACCTCAAAAAGTGAAGTTCAATTCAAGATGTAGAGCTTAAACTTAAAACAACTGTGAAACTTTGTTCTCACCCCTTAAATATGACATTTAGGGGCTGAGCTGTAGAATAGCCTACTGCATTCACCCAGCATTGTCAGAATTGAAAGAAGAAGAAAACCTCTTAATATTCAGACTTTGAGTGGTCACATTATATTTCCCCCACTGCTAGCTGTGTAGTTTCATCTTTTTAGGAGCTTAAATTAGATGCTTTTGTTGTGCTAAATGACCTATTTGCAGGGTTCCTTTAACATGTGAAACCAGATCCCAACCAAGCTTCTAAATTAAATTAGCTCTAAATTAGCTGAATTCATTATATTGTTAATACTGGATTGTATATGGATGTAACTCACCCTGCCATGAACTGGTGACGTGTCCAGGGTGTACCCTGCCTCTCGCCCAGTGTCAGCTGGGATAGGCTTCAGGGCCCCGCGACTCTTTGAGGATAAGTGGTTACAGACAATGAATGAATGAATGAATGAATGAATGGATGTACCTCCAGATGATGGTGATTTTATAGCCATGTCGTGGGCTGTTTGTTAAAAATTCTGCAGTTCTTTCCAACAAACAGGCAATATTGTCACTGTCAGAAATTCCTGACATCTCTCATAATTAAAGACTTAATTATGAGATTAATTAATGACTCGTAATTGAAAATATAGGCTGACTTGTTTTTATTATGACTGGGCCGTTCATAATCATGATGATAAAACATAAACATGGAATAAGCAGGGTTGGGTGAGATTACTTTGAAATGTAGTAATTTACTGAATACAAATTATATTGCAATTTTTGAAGTAATGTAATCCACTGGATTACAAATAAATGTTACCTAATCGGAATACTTTTGGATTACTTTTGGATTACCTCAAAATCATACTTTAAAAATATTGTACCTTACACCAAATGCAATGGAGGCAGCTCCAAAAATTGAGTTTCACAAATGTTCTTTTTTCTCTTTTAAATAGCCAAAATATTTCAATGCAAATAAAATGCATTTTGTATTTACATTTACAGTACTCTCACATACTGTACTGTAACTTGTGTTGCTGCTGTTTTTTAACCAAATACCACATGGATTTTGCTCTTGTAACGTAAGAGTAGCACTTATTCAAAATGTGCACCTTCCTTTTTTTTTTTAGTGTAAATAAAACAAATTAAAAACTCTATAATCCATAATGATGATAATCTAACACGTAATCAAATAATCCTTGAAAATGTAACTGTAAATGTAACTGTCTAATTATACATTTTTCATATGTAATCTGGGCTCATTATATGCATTTATGATTGAGTAATCCTGATTATATGTAATGCATTACCCAGCCCTGGAAACAAGCATGGTCACGATGGAGACACACTGAGTGAGCAAAGCGCGAGCGAGAGCGAGACTGGATCTTGTAACATCAGACCAACTGTGGTGAGGAATTCTGGACATGTCATGCATTCTCAGCTACACTGCGCACAGCTCATAGAAATGTATGCCTTACTTACAACATAAAACACTCTGCGCTCTGCTTACATTCGGTCTGTAGAAAGCTTAATATGCCTCAATAAGTAGCTTTCAGTGGCTGGATTGAACTACTGAACACCAATAAAGAGGCACTTTGGCAGAAAGATGTAAAATGGTTCCACATTAGGAACATTTTAAAAGTAAAGTACAAAAAAGAAAACACCGGGGTGCACCCTGACCGCTTCCTTTTACAATGTGGATTTAAACTGTGTAAGCATTAATGTCTCCAAAAGAGTCTCCATATTTTCACAATAGTATAAGATGTTGATGAGAACACATGCAATGGAAACATCGCTACTTTTTGACCCAGGACAGACGTGAAATCATGCGAAAAAATAGTGATAAAAGTATAACATTTGCAGACATTTGTTATTTTGCCTTTTAGTCCTCTCTCTCTTTTAACACAAGGTTACTTAATAGTCTTTTAATCACGTAACTCTCCTCGGAACATCAACTTTGTCTGAAAACAATTGTCCCCTCCCTGTCCCTCCCCATCGCCTCTAGTGTTCATTAACATAGAAATTGACGAGCCACAATTGATGCTCTAAAGCAAAGTTCAGACAGCAAGGTCAGCCAAGAATCAGTAATTAAGCCAGTCCTTAAAGTGTGGCGGATCTGCTTATTAGTAGTGCAGGCCAGGACTCATCCACATAGAACTGAAAATGGAAATAAAATCCATCTCATTCACGGAGAAGCCCGCAGGACGTCGGCACTCAGCGTGTAAAACAATTAGAGACTATTACGTAGGGCATAGGGGGTTGAAAGTGGACTCTGTCTCCTTGCCTCTAACTGCCTCACACCATGTCTTTTGAGAGACACAAAGGCTGTCTCATATCATGTGCGCATAGATCACTCATTCTTGGGAATTGGGACTAAACTCATTTTGTGGAGGTTTTGATTTTTACTCTTCAATATGCTGCAAAAATAGATTTAAAAGATCAAGCTCTTGGCTATTAAACCTTGTAACAGGCCAACCTCGTGGTGATTTAAAAAAATAAATAAATATGGTCAGATGGTAAATCTGATGGAGTTGACATTTTAGACTAAGAAGACAAAATGTTAGTTTTTCATTTCACACCATCTTGTTGTAACATTTTATTTTTTTAAGTTCAAAATACACATTTTTAAACCATAATTCTTATTTAGCTTTGATATAGAAGGGTTACAGAGTTGACTTGTTATTCTTGAGACTTTTCTGATAGCAATAACATTTAATGAATTTTCCAAAAAATAGAAGGTTTACCAGTGCTTGAGCAGTATTTCCACCTTTATTTAAATCAGGAAGTGAGACAGGGGTCCTAAGAGTTTTTATGCCTCATTAAATCATGCTTTTGTAAAATCTGACAGAAATCTGGGACAAAACTTTAAAGGGTCAACAGTTTCACTTTTTTTTTTTTTACACAAATACAAATAAACAAATAGATTATAATAACACACCTCTGTTATTAGTAGATATTGTTTGTTTTAGATTTAAAAGTCTTTTAACACATTTTTAAATTGTTTGAAGTTGTAAATTCTTGTCTAAGACAAAGGTGTTTTCTGTCACAGAGCAAGTTTAGAAATTTAAAAATGAAAGCAAACCAAAACATTTCATACATCACATATATTTCATTTATATTAAAAAAAAAGCCCTAAAGATTACATTTTCAGCAAATAATTGGAATTAGAGTGTTAATATGAGTAATTCTTAAAGGTTTTTTTTAGGATATGAATTCTCCCAGTTTTCAAAAATAGGTGAGATGAATCAGCCTGTCTAACACTTTCATACAAAGGCAGCTCCATCCAGTGTCCAATCTCACAGTGTGGAAACGTACCATATGAGATGTGAAGGAGCTCACCTGCTGCCAGCTCAAAGCAACACGAAAAACCTTTGCCCCAGTCAGAACAAGGGCTGGCTTCTGATATGCTACTCAGACATGCCTAATTACCTGTCATTTCAAGCCCAATTTGGTCTAAATGGGGCACAAAAGAGACTAAAACTGCATCCGCTACTAACTTTTCCCTTCTGCTGGGTCTCTCTTCCTTCTGCTCTCCCACATTAAACAGCTATAACAGCAAGTGTTTCGATGGTTTGAAGGACAAAAGGGGTGCTTTTAAGTACAGCAGCAATGATTTATTCATTGTTTTAAGCTCCATTGTATCAGAGGCCCTACTGCAGGTGGTAGAGGCAGGCTAGATCTGCACTTAAATTGTCTGACAGAGGCGTAGGCAGGAGTGCTACAGTTGCTCTTTTAGTTTCTGTGTATAGCTTTCCCTCTTCCTCTGCCTCCGTCACGGCGGTGTTTTTCGATGCTGCAGCATGAGCACTTGTTGATGTGAGGACACTGGCATGTAACTGGAGATTTTCATTAATATGTCTTCATTAATTTAGCTCTTAGGCCCGGGGGCTCTCACTTGCTGGACTCTCCTGTCAAAATACACTGCTCTCATTACCGATGTAATCCACTCTGACCTTTGCATTCCGCAAGACGGATAAACATGAAGTCCGTGAATTATTTAGCTGGACTATGGAAATCATACAGAGGGCAAGCACATTTTTCCTCACATTTCAGACTTCTATCAATTGGCCTTTGGCCATAGTTAGTTGTTCTAGTATTTGGTCTTGTACAAGGACATTAAAAGCTAAATAATAAAATGGCTTCTTGTGTTTAACACGTTTCTTGCCAGCATTTTTGATCATATTCACTAAGCTTTCAAGACCACCAGGATATTTTACGCTATGAATAAATAATTAGTGAATATATCAATCGAGATAACAGTTTCAGTTTTTATATTCAAAGACCTTTTATTCTAGCTTCTTTCATTTGTTTTTTTATCAACACTTGAATGGTGGTCATTTTTATCAAAAAAAAAAAGAAAAAAAAAACTGTCAAAAATAAGAGAAAAATGCATTTTTGTGAAAGGCAATCATTTTCAAGCTAAAGACTGATTTCACATTTTTTCCTGACTTCCAGAGTAAAATATAAATAAATAGAATAATGAATGCCATTGTAAAGAGTGAGACCTTATTCTGTAGACCTGGACCTTGAAGCTCTCTGTTCTGTGTCTGACATATCACAGTCTGAAGTTATCAGTCTCTGATGAGACATTTCAAAGCCAACCTTGTCTCTCCCAATCCTGACTCCACTCAGCAGACTCATCGTCCAGATCAGAAGGTTGGTCAAAATATGCATTATTGACACTGAGTCATCAACATCTTTCTTTTTTATTTTTTCTGGTGACATTCAGCCTCTTGTGCATAAACTCTATCCTTCCGTTTCTGGCAGTTCCTCTTCTTCACTTGTTTTTGGACCTAGGACGGCTGTACTATTTCGCAGGATCTGTAACAATGGCCTTCTACCATTTAACAGTGAAAACACGGATTGCTGGAATATCTCACCAATGGCAGTGAAGTGTTTAGTCATGAATGATAGAAAATCTTGTCAATGGCATGCTAGTGTTAGGTGGTTCTTACTCAGGTAGGTGGAGTCTGTACATACACACAGACAGACAGACAGACATACAGGCCAACAGACAGACAAGCTTTGTTGTTTCACAGTGGGTTTTTTGGACAAACTTGTCACATGTACTCCCACTGGGAGGCAAGCGTTCCTCAACACAGCACAGAACAACAGAAATACATTAAAAACTCAGTGACAAACCAGCAGGTAAGGGCCTATGGGACGGACCGTCAAAACCATCCAGCACTCACACTGTTCATGACATGATGCCAGTTTGTTGCAATACAAAGTCCTGGGGGGGATGTTTGACCCCTTTAACCTCTTTTCCAGGAGACTCAGGGTCTGACTGCCATCTCTAATACTGAGCACAATTGTGCTATTGTCAATATTTATGTAAGAGTTAATGTCGTTATAGTGCAGCTCTATTCTGTTTTGTTCAGACAACCCCCACCTCAAGATATAGAACCCTGTTCCACCACAACCCATCTACAATTTGGCTATACAATGATTTTAATATTTAGGCCAATAAAACGAAGTGATCAACATGTCTTTTTCGCAAATTTAATTATAAAAGCTATGTCAAAACAATGTGATCTAATTTTGCCCGTCTCTTTCTTATTATACATCCAATAAAAACAAAAATGACCCCCAAAAATATTCATTCTGAGATCCTGAATTTCATTGAATTTATGTGTGTTGTGTTCAGACTGAAAAACAGGCTTGTGTTTAAAAATTGCAAGGGGCTGTATTGGAGGGAGCATGTTGCTTCAGGTACCAGTAAGACAATAAAATACAATCCAGGAAATCGAGTTTGAGTAACAGATGCCAAAAGGCTGCACCAGTTTATGATAACATGTGGAAGGATTTTACTGCTCTAGAAAATTATCACGGTTGCTATTATTTGATCTTTTTTCACAATAACCACAAGGTAAAAGCTCTTCAAGTCTTTACCAGGACTGTGAGCTTGCACATGCAGTATGTGACAGTTGAACCAAGTTCAACTTTTGTGCTGGACACACTGTGTTTATTGTTATTGTTGTTGTTGTTGTTGTTGTTGTTGTTGTTGTTGTTGTTGTTGTTGTTTTTCTGGAGCTTCTGCATTTGTACCCCCTATGGTTTTACCATATGGCATAGGTTGGCAATTACCTTGGGCCTTGTACATCAAAGGGCCACAAGAATTTATTTTCACTTTAAAGAAATAATCTGGGAAAAAAATAATAAATAATAAAATCTGTCTACACATAAATGTGGCCCTGTCCAATTAAGTATCTACTAATATCTATCATCACCCTCATTTCACATTTAATCAACTATTTCACCTTCACCTTTGACCTTTGTATGTGTCAAATGGCATAACAATGCAAGCTATCAAAGACAGGGTCACAGTCTTAATCAATCCAAAGAATTTTCAAAATGGATTTGAGAAGAGAAATAAGAAGAAGGAAGATGCCTTGTTGTTTCCGTTAAATTCTTTGATGAAGCAGCCAGTGACACCACGACGGGGGAGCAACAACTAACTTCATAACACATGTGACATTAGAATTCTCATTTCAGTCTGTCGTTTAGTTCAGTTGTTAACTGGAAAGAGTTGATTAGAGCTGTTTCCTAATAACTGCTCATGTCTAGAAACGACTGTGAGATTTGTACTAGCCCCGCCCTAATGTGCCGTGATTGGCGACTGACTGGCAACATGTCCCTGTGACTGCCAGGAAGCTTTTCTAACGTTGTTAAAAGGTCTATTTTAACTCTAAACAATGACCTTTACCTAAACCTGTCTAAGTCGTTTTCTAACCTAACCAAAGAAAATAATAAGTGTTTCCAGTTTGTTCTGGGATAGTGGGTGAAAGTGACCAAGTGGCCACGACACATTGTAAGTGCAGCCGGGCAGCCAGCTACAATTTCAATAATTACAGTGGAAAACGGTCAATGACACTCCTCATTGTCACTGTTCAGCAGCTACATAATCAAGACACATTTCATGTGTTGCAGTCATTGCCCTGTTTGTCTGCAAGGAAAATTAGGTTGCAGATGTGGTTGAGGCAACAAATACCCAGATTTCTGTCACCCAGTGTTTGCATGACCATTCAGATAAAGACTCAGTTGAGCAGGATGAAACACAGTAGTACTGAACTCTCCACTGCAGAACTGTTTTTAAGCACATGAAATTACAGCACTTACCTGACATACCTTTTTCCTCATCATCAACACAAAAGCAGCCCCAAATCTAATCAGTTTTACTGGAAATAGGCTTCTTTTCTGTCTCCCTACAGTATAAGCAGGCAGAAGCAAGAAAGACAGACATGGTAGAGAGGCGAGAAGAAATCTCCAATCAGCAAACCGTACAACACACAAAGAACAAATGCAAACACAAAACCTGGCGTAGTAGCGGAAGGCAGGAAGTTATTGAAGGTCATAAGAGCGACTGAAAGAGAGGAGGACAGACGGAGAGCACTGTTAGCCTAGAGTGACAAAGGGAGGAGTGTTAAATGCTTGCCACTTCATCATTTTGCTGTGAATGATTTTGCATGAATTTGTGTGATGACTCATGATACGCTGTGATTGATTTGCTCTGCAGCTAAATGCTTGTAATTAGTTAACGAAAGTGGGGGGAAAAAATCCTGAAAAACATAAAAAAATCAACCATGTGAATGACTTTCTTGTAAAAGTTAAAGAAGTTGTCACTTTGTCTTCCTCTCTAAAGTATTTTACCTGCCTCACAAAGAGCTCTTATATTCACAGTTATACCACACATCCTCAGCAGACCATCATATTAGATACATACTCAGTATTAATGCATGTCTGGCCAGTCATGCTGTTATTGTTGTGTTCATTATGGTGGGATGGAAAGCCGGTGTGGGTGTGTCATTAGTAGTAAGCTGATCTGTGGTGAGTGAGCAGGAGTCTCCCCTGGCTCGCTCATGTCTGACAGCCGGAAGATTAGCATGAAGGATGTTCTTCATTTGTTAAGTGCTGATACTAATCCCATCTATCGATGTTATGAAGTGACACTCTGTCTTCATATAGCCTGGACAGCGTCTCCGAGATCAACACTGACGGAAATTAAAACCAGAGACTGCTGCCCTCATTCAGCCATCAGTTATTCATGTCTGTGTGGTGTCTGCTATGACAACACAGGGTTTTGTTTTTGTCTGGAGGTTCAAATCAACTAACAATAGCAGGAGTCAGCTTTTAGATAATGTTTGCTGTGATGAAACTGTTAACTTGTAGGTCAGAGATAAAGAGATGCGGAGAAGTCACAGGTAACAATAAGTGAGAACGGGAAGGAGGGACAGTGATGCATGTCTGTGTCTGGGATTGAGAGCAGAAAGGAGACGGAGAGAGGAAGCCTTTGTGTGCATGCATGGGCGCAAATCCAGGGGCAAACAGAAGGGACATGTCCCCCCCAACTTGAAGACATGAAGTTGTACCCTGCAATAAACTATTTTGACATAAATTGTGTTATTGAGAATATATTTTTAATAGACTGACTGACTCCATTTTTGAAATAGTACACGTATAAACAAAACTTTTTTTTACAAGTTTTGTTCATGCCCCCTCCCAACACCCCCATCTATCCTGTTCAGTGGCATGAACTGTGCTGCAGTGCCAGCCAGTCTGTCTGTGTTTAGTTTATGATGTTTCTGAGTAAATGTGTGTGCCAGTTGTGCCTCTAGATCAAAGTGAGTCAGAAAAAAGTCTTAGTGATCGTGTAACTAAGTTTATACTGTGAAAAAATACAGCCCTACAATAAAACAAGTGTTTTTTGAATGGAGTTTGGTTTAACAGTCTGTCCACTTGCCTGGATCAGAGGGTGTTTTAACATTATTAATTCACATACATTGAGCTGAGCATAGTACCTCCCCACCAAGGTCATATATTAAGCTGAACCATAATAACTCTGTGATCCTTCCCTCCATGTATTCCGTTACATACACCCCTTACATAACTGACAACACTGACTCAGTTTACTGTTCAGAATCACATCAGAATCAGAACCAGCTACACTGTGTTTTATTTGCATGACGCACAAATCAAACATTCTCCAACAGCAGCGAACACTCGCATGTTGCCAGTTTTTGGCAGTTGTCTTGGAATGAGTGTTTAAAACCATTTGCCCATGGCACACTGATCAAACAAATCCAAACAAAACAGTTGCCCAAACTTCACAGGTCAAACAATTGACTTTAAAAACGACCTCAAAGTGGAGAGTGAAGAGGAATATATATTAAAATTTAGAGACACTCTGGGCTGTTGTGTTTGAAAAAGTAGCAAAACATCTCCATGCAACAAAAACATGCAAGAAGTATCAGAAATGTTGGAAGAAAACTTGGAGCAAACAGTAGTTATTAAGAAGACAACCCAAGAGAGTTTTTTTTTTTTTTTTTAAACCTTTGTTGTGAACTGGAAAATGAAGACAGATGTCTTGAATCCCACCAGAGCACAAGCTGTTGGAAAAGATTACAGCACTTTTAGAAGCATAATTGCAGGGACTGTACGTCTCCAGGGCAGCAACTGATGGTCACTTTGAGGTTTGGACAACAGGTGAGTATCAGTTTGGCCAGATTAATCATATCACAGTCCAATTGCGAAACAGCTGACCGTTCCAAAGTCCCACCCTTTTTTGCTCTGTGGTCCAATAACAGTTGAGCAAGCCTGGTACCTGGCTGACCCTTGGTCAACTTTCTTCTTTTCTGTTTCTGTTTGTGCTATTTGCTAGGCTCATCTATGTTGGAAACAAAAAAACTTATTTTGAATAAGCTGAAAAATGCAGCTGGGGGGACCTGTAAAAGGGTCTGTCACAGTCTGCATTCTGCTCCTGTGCTCTCCCAGTACTTTTCCACTCATCCCACCTCTGCCTCACTTTACCTGCCAGCCACTCCCACCTGATCACCCCACGCCACTCACCTGGTCTCACAGCTGCAGCTCGTCACCAATCAGCCTGGTACATGAGGTTCTCCAGTTCCCTCACTTGTTGCCAGACTGTTCTTTGTCCCTATGCAAGACTTTCCATCTCCGGATTGCTTCCCCCTTGCTACAGTGTGAGCATTTCCACCTGCTTACCTGTAGTCGGCTGTGGCTCAGAGACTGTCATTGTGTCACTATACGTGTTCCTGTGTGAGCAATCTTTGTGTACGTACCTGTCAGCTCATCGATCTCTCGCCTGGCCTCGACTTACCCCCTGCTCGTCCCCCGTCTGCTCGTCTGACTGCTCGTCGGCCTCGTCTCCTGCCTGCTCCCTCCTGATACTGTTGCCTGCCACAGAACAGAGCTGTTTGAGTCTGTGGACTTGCGTCACTGCTCACGATCCCACTTCTGGGTTCGGCTTAATCCGTCTTTCAAGCTTGAATCCCAAAGACTGTATGTTGACTCATTGCCTGAGTTATGGACTGTCACCTGTGTTGCTTCACCTGTTCAAGCTCCTGTTGCGCCTGTGTGTAAATAAAGGTCATTACCAGACATCTTTCTGTGCTTGTGAGCTGCTCATGGGTTTAGCCAACACCTGTAACAAGGTCAGCTATAACAGCAAAATGCTACCTAATTAGCTAGCAAATTGCTGATGTAGATTAGCTGCATCATCAGCAAGCATTCTGCTAATGTTAGCTATCAGATGGAACTAGCTAACTAATAACTGACATAGATTAGCTACCACATAGCATATTTAAGTACACTAAACAAGAGAGGAGAAAGTTGACTGAGGCTCTGTGAAAAGTGGCAGAACTCCAGAGGTGTCAATTAACCAAACAGTTCATAAAATCTTAATCTAATCCCTGAGATTACAAAATCAGTATTTGAAAATAAATACACGGCAGGTCCATTGAGTTTAGTTCCACCACCAGTACTGGGCATGCACAAGTTGTGATGCTGAATACATATACTGTATGCATAGTAATGGAGTAATTGTCCATCTGACATCATGGCAAACTGACCTAACTTCATCAAACATGGACAAATACAGACTGAACATGTTGCATCCGACCAAACATCTGCATGAAATTCCAAACAAGGAGAGCCAGCCATGATAAACCAATTGAATATCTGTGTTTATTGGAGAATGCTGATTGGACAATAATGTATGATACATTTTACTTCTGAAAAAATAATCAACATAAAATGACATTACAATGTGAGAGATAATGTTATGAAATGAATGTATTTGGTTTATTAGCTGCTCAAACAAAATATGTAAATTTGGAAGATATCAATTTGGGCTCTAGTAAATGAACACAATTAATAGGCTAAGAAATTATCATAAGATTAATCGATAATAATAAAAAAAACAAGTCAAACCAATGTCACACAATGACAAGCACAGAGGAATGCAGAAACTAAATGATGCTGACATAACAGTAGACAACACAGCAGAGCATCCATTACTTCAAAATGTGCACGTTATAGTTCCGGAGGGACCATAATATTTAAGCAACAGAGGGTGTTGGGACGTTAATGTGCCGAGCAATGGAGGTGGGTTCATAAATAGTCTTGTACTCTGACACACTGAGCTGGCTGAGGAAGTTTGCAAGGCTGCTGAACTTGGAAGCTCCTTAGTGAATGAAAGTTCAGAAAGTGGTGAGGCCCTCCTCCACTCTGCGGCCCACACAGCCAGGCCTTCACACCATTTTATATAACCATAGATGGAGAAGAAGAGAGGCAGGGAGAGGTGGCAAAAGAGAGAGGTAGGAAGAGAAAAAGATGGCGTCACACAGAAGAGAGACAAACATATATAGAAACAATGAATAAGACACATGCTCACTTTTCTTAGCTCTAAATAGCATCATGAAATTTTATTGTTTGGAGAAACTGTCAGGGGGAAAAAAACAGGATAAAGCCAGCATTTTTCTATATTTTTCTTGTTTTCAACAAATCCCATGAAAAGACCAAAACCAATAACACATTAGTCTCTCTCTCTCTCTCTCTCTCTCTCTCTCTGTTTGTGGCTCTCAGCCCATTTGTTCCTAATAAAGCTATAAATCTTTAAAAATGGCTCACAAATGCCTAGTTTCATTTTTTTTTAAAAAGGCTGAGTAATTTCTGAAAACAGCTGGGCACTGTAGTTTTTAGAAAATTTACTCAAGGAGGAGTAAATAGTGCTTCTCTTGGGGACTATTTTCAGCTGCAGACCAGCACACATTTGGTGCACTACTGAGTTTAAGACAGTAGGGTGGTGTATGTGGGAGTGACTCAAATAAACTACAATGCCCATGTTCATCATAACGAGGAAACATGTCACCAACTGGATCGTAATGGCTCATTAATGTTTTCAACTGGAGGTCTATAAGTCCATATCAGGCTTTGGTTGCAAAAGCAGCATTTGTTAACAATAAGAAAATATAGTAGATCTGAAGCTTGTACCAGAACAAAATCGACAAATCAGATGAAAAACACTGACAATTTTTTTCCTGAAAAGTTAGGTCAGGATATGAGTTTGAGCGTTAGGTACCTATAATATAATGTACAGCAACTTCCCAAACAGACCAACACAGTGTCGTGGCAGTTCATGAAATAATCATGAAATTTAATCTATTAAATTCACACATGGACATGCTTTTTCATGTTTTACTTTTACTTTAGAAACTAATGTATTAATTATCCACCACTGTTCTCATCCTGCGGTCAAGCTAACAATAATGAATGTGTGAAATCCACTTATGCTTTTACAGTAAAATAAAGGTCTTGGGTATGTTCAGGCATCAAAACTACTCTTGGGTTTAGGATAAGGTTGTGGTTTGGGTTCAAATAAATAATT